>CAJHQP010002190.1:0-91780 GCA_905132765.1 Moricandia arvensis
TTGAAAGCAAAGGAGAGAATAGCTTGAAGCTTAAGAAACAGAGAATAACGTTTTAACTTTTCATTATATCAAGCTTAAAGTTTTACAGAGATCTTTCATGAATTTATAGTAGAAACTTAAAACCCTAGTAAGAAGAACAGCTGGCTAACTTAACGTTCCAGCTCATCATTGGATTCCAGAGATTCAAATCTATTCTGCAGCACAATAGGCTGAGTTTGTACGTACAATGCAGGACCACTTCCTTTGCTTCCTGCTCTGTTTTCTTCCTTGTCATTTCCAAGACATAAAGCGTAATTAGCCGTTGTTGTTGTACTGTTATGAGTGGGCTTTTCATTTCCTTCTTTACTTAGGCCCAATGTACCCTTTGTGAAGCTTGTCTCAACCTTTGTAGCCTTGTCATGTTCGGAGCCCATTAGAGTAATAGGAATATGCTGAGTTTCTTTTGACTTCTTTGGTGTAGCCCATTGATGGTTAACATCCCCCCTCAAACTTGGTGTGGGTGAAGCTAACACACCAAGTTTGAACCGTATATCTTCAAAGCTCTGTATGGACAAGGATTTGGTGAAAATATCAGCTAACTGATATGCTGATGATATGTGATGCACGATTAGTTTCCCCATGGCAACCTTCTCCCGCACAAAATGGAAGTTGACTTCAAAATGCTTTGATCGTTTGTGCATTGCAGGTGTAGCCGAGAGATAAACAGCAGAAAGGTTGTCACAGTAGAGTTCAGGAGGAGCCGGTTGTGAAACGCCAATCTCTTCAAGTAGATTGTTTAACCAAACAATTTCTGCTGCTGTATCAGAAAGTGTCCTATATTCAGCTTCAGTGGAGCTTCTTGAAACGGATGGTTGTTTTTGAGCGGACCATGAGATGAGATTTGATCCTAAAAACGTACAGAAGCCACCGGTCGATCTCCTTGTGTCTGGACAGCCCCCCCAGTCACTGTCACTATACGCTCTTAGAGTATTGTCCGTGTCTGCGTGGAAAGAAAGACCAAGACGAGTTGTTCCTCTTAAGTACCTGAGAACTCTTTTAAGCAGATGAAAATCACTGAAGGTTGGGGAGTGCATCTTCTGACAAATATAATTGACAGCGAACTGAAGGTCAGGTCTTGTGAGTGTCAGGTATTGTAACTTGCCCGCCAAGCTTCTGAAATATGTTGGTTCCGGAAACAATTCTGATGTATCAGGTTCTCTGTTTAATTGCAGAGGAAGAGGAGTAGCTACTGGAGTACACGTAGACATTCCAGCTATCTGCAGGAGATCTTCGGCATATTTTTCTTGATTAAGAAACATCCCTTCACGATCGAACTGAGCCTGCAACCCAAGAAAATAGTGGAAGCGCCCCATATCTTTCATTCTGAACTTGCTGTTGAGATTTTCCAGTAATGTAGCCATGAGATCATTGTTACTTCCGGTGAGAGCAATATCATCCACGTAGAGTAAGAGTAGCATAATGTCTTTGTGTTTTCGGTAGATGAAGAGAGAAGGATCACGAAGGCTGCATACAAAGCCAAAATCAAGCAGAAAATTGCTGAATTTGTTGAACCAAGCCCGAGGGGCTTGCTTGAGACCGTAAATAGCTTTGTGAAGCTTGCATACATGAGCTGGTTTCTCTGGATCTATGAACCCTGGAGGCTGGTGCATAAAAACTGTCTCAGTTAGGTCCCCATGCAGAAATGCATTCTTTACATCAAGCTGTTTAATTTCCCATCTGTTTATGGTAGCAATATGCAGAATGGCTCTAACTGTAGGAGACTTGACTACTGGGCTGTAGGTGTCCAAGTAGTCTATTCCTTCTTCCTGATCATAGCCTTTAGCCACTAAACGTGCTCTCAGAGATTTTACAGAGCCATCAGCATTCAGTTTAACTCTGAAAACCCATTTGCAGCCTAAGATGTTCATAGAGGGATCATAAGGTACCAGGGTGTAGGTTTCTGTCTCAGCAAAGGACACCATTTCTTCTGTCATTGCCCCGTTCCATCCTGGATGTTTGAGAGCTGCTGTTACGGTCCTTGGTTCAGTTGGTGTGGTTGATACCGTAAACAACACATATCTTGGATTGGGCTTGACAATCCCGGCTTTAGACCTTGTGATCATTGGATGATGTGACTGGTTAGTGGCAACTAACGGTTCAGATATACTTGTGTCATGACTGTTGCTCTTGTCTGATGAGCATGCTTCAGAGACCTCATTTAAGTCCAGGGAAGGTAAGGTACCAAACTAAAGCAGAGATGTTGATTGTTTCGGAGGTTCTGTAGGCAGAGTTTCTGTAGGACTTGCAGAGCGAGCTGGATTGTCACTAGTTCCTGAGTTTTCACTCATTGCAGCTTGAGCTAATGTACCAAATAGTATAGGAGGGTCTGAAGTCGTTGAAGTTGTTGTAGGAGAGCCACTTGTCTGGTCACACGTTACTGATTTGGAGGAACCTGATTCGGAGGTAGATGATTGGGAGGTGGAAGAGCTGTTTCTGGATACCGTTTGAAGTGGTACTGCATAGCCTGGTAAAGCATGATTACTTGTGTAAGTCGGTGGGAGGTCTGAACTCTTTGGTGTAGACGAAGAAGCCTTTTGGGATGTAGGATGAATGAAGCTTTGTTGCCAGGCAGAGAGAAGAGGAGTGACATCTTGATTGTGAAGATGAGAGTAAGTTGTCGCAAATGGTAATGCATTCTCATCAAATAAGACATGCCGACTGATATATACTCTGCCGGTTGTTGGTTGCAAGCAACGATATCCTTTGTACTTCTCGTTATATCCAAGGAATACACACTCAAGTGATTTTGGATCAAGCTTGTTTGCCGCATAGGGTCTCAAGAAAGGATAGCATGAATTTCCAAAGACCCTAAGAGCTGAGTAGTCTGGCTTTCTATTGAACAGAACTTCATAAGGACTCTTGTTGTCTGGAAGAGATGATGAAGGCAGAAGATTACCGAGAAAGCTGGATGTAAAGAATGCCTCCACCCAATATCTCTGTGGAACTTTACCATCAAAAAGCATAGATAGTCCAAGTTCTGTAATATGTCTATGTTTTCTTTCGGCAATGCCATTTTGTTGAGGAGTGTGAGGGCATGAGATCAGTTGTTTAATCCCATTATCAGCAAGATGAGACACAAAGTTATTACTTGTGAACTCACCTCCACCATCACACTGGAACATCTGAATCCTTTGATTCAATTGTCTCTCTATAAAAGTTTGCCATGAAATGAAAATTTGCAGAAAATCTGACTTCATTCTCATAGGATAGAACCAACAATAATGAGAGAAGTTGTCCACAAATATAACATAATATTTGAATCCTTGGACAGAGCTGACAGGAGAAGTACCCCAGAGATCACAGTGTATTCTCTCAAGGGGTCTAGTAGACACATAAACGAAACTAGAAAAGGGAAGTCTAGTGCTTTTGCCCAGCTGACACGAAGAACAGACTTTGGACATACTTTTATTTATACTGATGGCTTGACTCTTGGATAGATTTTGAAGTATCTCGGCACTTGGATGACCCAGGCGTCTATGCCACACTTCTGCACTAGCAGCAACCTGCCTTGTTGAATAAAATGCAGTAAACGCTGGGTTTGCTAACACATAAACATCATTGTGTCTGCTTCCTTGTGTTAGGACTTGCTTCGTGTGCTTGTCCTTAACATACACGGCATCACAATCAAATGTAAACTCACAAGGGTAATCAACAGTTAGTCTAGAAACAGACAATAAAGATTTAGAGATATCTGGACAGACTAACACATCCTTTAAAGATAAGGTACCTGACACAGTTTGCAGAGGTGTTGAACCAGTATGCGTTATAGGAAGAAAGTTTCCATCTGCCACCATTACTGAGTCATGTCCATGATAAGGCTGAACGGTTTGTAGATTTTGCTGGCTGTTGGTTACATGAGCTGAGGCTGCAGTGTCTGGGTACCATTCATTGCCAGAGTAGTTTCTGTCTGCTGCAGGTGGATCATTGGAGACATGTATAGTAGCCATAGCAGTTTGAACTTCCTCACTTTGAAACGAGATATCAAATCTCTTGTAGCACTTCAAAGCGTTATGGCCAAAGCGGCCACATATTTGACATGATGGTCGTGAGGAGGAATCCGTTGCTTGAGGACTGCTGTTTGTTGCAGGAAGCTGTTGATGGAAGCCTCTTCCTCTGGTAGAGTATCCTCTGCCTCTGTAGTTTCCAAAACGACCATTGTTGCCTCCACGACCACGGTACTGATTGTACTGAGGAGGATACTGAGAGTAGCTTGTGTTTGTTGAATAGTTTGGGTCGTTTGTGGACACATGAAACGCCAAGTGGGGTGAGACAGTGGTCTGAGACCCTTCATAAGATTTGAGTCTGTCTTCAAAGCCTGTGAGACGAGGAACCACATCTTCAAAGGTTGGAGCTAACGGTGAGTCCATAGATCCTTCAATGCTGGTCTTGATGGGTTCATATTCTCTGCCCAAGCCTTGTAACGCAGCAAAAATTTTCATCTTTTCTGTTACAGGGCTACCTACTGAGTTTAGTTGGTCACAAAAACCTTTAATTTCTTTCAAGTAGTCAACCATCGACTTGTCAGACTTGGAGACAGTTTGAAGACGGCGTTGTAGCTCGAAGAGACGTGAAGATGATACTCGGTTGAAATGATTTCCAAGAGAGACCCATACCTCTTGAGCCGTTTGAGCACCAATGACGACGCTTAAGATGTCTTCAGAGAGAGATCCCACTAACCAAGCTTGAACTATCTGATCTGAACGGAGCCAAAGTGGATAGTCAGGATTTGGAACATCTCTGTGACCACCAGCTATGTTCGGGACTGGTATGGTAGGAACAGGTTCCGGAGTTTCTCCATTTACGAAGCCAAGGAGACCCACTCCAGACAGAAACGATTCAAACTGACGTTTCCAGTGAATGTAGTTGCGCTCAGTGAGTTTGATGGTTACACAGTTAGATATGTTTAGGAGAGGTTGAGCATAGAGTTCCATGGCATTATCCATGGCTCTGATACCATGAAAGCAAAGGAGAGAATAGCTTGAAGCTTAAGAAACAGAGAATAACGTTTTAACTTTTCATTATATCAAGCTTAAAGTTTTACAGAGATCTTTCATGAATTTATAGTAGAAACTTAAAACCCTAGTAAGAAGAACAGCTGGCTAACTTAACGTTCCAGCTCAGCATTGGATTCCAGAGATTCAAATCTATTCTGCAGCACAATAGGCTGAGTTTGTACGTACAATGCAGGACCACTTCCTTTGCTTCCTGCTCTGTTTTCTTCCTTGTCATTTCCAAGACATAAAGCGTAATTAGCCGTTGTTGTTGTACTGTTATGAGTGGGCTTTTCATTTCCTTCTTTACTTAGGCCCAATGTACCCTTTGTGAAGCCTGTCTCAACCTTTGTAGCCTTGTCATGTTCGGAGCCCATTAGAGTAATAGGAATCTGCTGAGTTTCTTTTGACTTCTTTGGTGTAGCCCATTGATGGTTAACACATGTAATGAAGAAGTCTTCGGATTCTGTATGAATATGATAAATAAGATTCTGCATTCCTCTCCTTGGTTTTAAGTAAGAGACATTTGAATCTCTGAATATTTTACAGTTTAGTTGACAATGTTTGAGATACATTTAAAGAAGAATCTAGTAGTTATATAGTATAAGATTATTTCTTATTCTGTATACACTTACTTGAATTAAGAAAGGAGGCTGAAAGATTCTACTTTTGAGTCTCATCAAGAAAATATCATCACTTATATACTTGAAAATATTACCATTTCGTCGATAAGTTCCTGAATAAAGAAAGTATCAAAGCCGTCTGTTACCAATTATTTCCTATAAACTATTTTGATAAGGTAAGAAGAAACGTAAGATTCTGCTCCATAATACGTTGACTTATGTGCCAGAATACAAACTTGTGTTCCTGAAACACTAACAATGATCATACTTTACTTGGGATAAAAACAAAAGACAGCATTTTCAATTATATAAAGTCACAATCAAACCTGCAAATCACTTTCGAAAGGTGATTCATGACTTACTGATTATAACATATTGCCAAATCAAATCATGTCGTGTGTGCTAATTGATGCAAAGACTGCTAATTGTCCAACAAATATCTTGTTACACACTAGACTTCCTTTGGTTCTCGTTCGGTTTCGATATGTTTTTTGAATTTTCGGTTATAAATCGATTCAAACCTGGGATCCAAGCAAATGAGTGAGGAGGTAAACATTTCTTTATTTAGAAACAACTGAATTGACTGGAAACAAAAGAGAAAGTAGAACAGCTTAGACAAGAACAAGTAAGAAATATAAAGAACATTTCCTATGTGGTTTCCTCAGCTGTTAACACTATGATTTGGAGCAAAACCCGTCATGGTTCTTAGCTGAAAGCCGTTTCAAGAACTCGTAGGTAGTAATCATAGTTGTTGCAGACATTGACATTGAAGCACATCTTGGTCCCAATCCTCTATAACAAGCTGTCCATCCACCTTCCCTAACCAAGTTTCTAACCGTCTGTCCAATACTCGGTCCACGCTTCCCATTGTTGTTACTACTATCTTCCCCATCAAGAACCTGCAACCTCGTCTTGATTGTGTCAAGTGGCATTGTAATCAAAGCAGAAACACTCCCAGCAATAGCAGCACTAACTCCTTGTACAGCCATTATCGTCTTGGAGTCTGGTTTCATCGCGTTCCCATTCTCTCCATCTTTCTTACAAACATAACACCCAACTCCACCCCAAACCATCCTCTGCGCAACAGAGTAAGACGCCCACCAAACCGCATTAGACGGTGCATAAGTCAGAATCGATATCCCAAACCCTCTGTATAGCCCTTTCACTCCATCAGCTCTTACAATCTTCTTAAACGCATCGAACCCGTTAACATAATTACAACACCTCGACGCATTCACAAGACCGCTGCTTCCTTGAACCATAAGCCTCTGGCTCACCACATCAACAGGAGTCCAAACAAGCTGAGCAGCCATGGCAGCTGTCAACCCACCAACGGCATTAGCAGCAGCAGAGGCCTTACCCTCAGTAAAACCTAACCCAACAGCAGCAGAGCCTACACTACTCTTGGTAACCTCCAAAGCCGTCATGTACAAAGCCCTAGCAGGGATAGTTCCCATCAAAGAAGTACCAAACCCTCTATACAATCCCCTTAAACCTTCGTTCCTCACAAGAGTAACCGCACCTCTAACACAAGAGCCTTGAGAGTGACAAACTTGTTGACGAGTCTTCATCAACACAGCAGGGTAAAGAGCTCCAGAGACCCCTGAGAACAAAGCTGCTCCCAAAACGAAGAACTTTGACTTGTCAAGCATCTCCCAGTTTATATCAGCAGGGATGTGAATCTCTTGCGCCGATTCTTCCTCGGCCGTACTAAGATTCATCTTCGCCAGCTTCTTTAACACAAACCCAGAACGAAAGGAACAAACTTTCAATCTCTATTTACAATCAAAGACTGTAACGCATCCCCAGGATTAGGAAGGACCAAAACTTTCTAAAAAGGGAAAGAAAGATTAGATTAGATTCGCCGAGAGAACGGAAAAGGAAAGGTTTTCAGAAGGAAGGTGTCATCAAACCAAGAGACGACGGCATTTTTTGCGCCTGTGGAACCATGTCTTTGATGCGAAACGATCAGAGAGAAGAAGACCGTGCGGATCTAACAACATCACTCAACGATTCCAAAACAGAACAATCATCCTATAATCTTCACCGCGAAAAGCCGTTTCCTTTGCCGGAGATAATCCAATACGCTCACCACCAATACGAGACGGATGTTAGAGAGAGAGAGAGCTAGCACGAAAATGCGACCTTATACTGTTATAGAGCGAGACTAGGGTTCTGTTTTTTTTCTTCCGGTAAGCAAACGAAATCGAGATTCCGGTATCACTAACCGGCTTATTTTATCCGGTTCGATGAACCGGTTTGTAAAGTTTTCACTTTTTAAGGAAGTATGGAGGCTCTGAATAAAATCAGATGCTGGCAGGTGACACGTGTCGTTCACGACGGCAGAGATGCAGATAAGGTACAAAATTAGTCATCGGAACCAACGGCTGTGATCTTTAGCATAAGGAGGAGAGAAGAGAGAGAAAGTGGATCCATCCGCTTTTGTTTGATATGGATAAGATGACGTGGTGTCCATATCCTTGGGTCGTTTGGGAGGAGTAGGACACAGGTTTGGGAGAAAACAAGGAGTAGTGTGTGAGAGCTGAGTCACGTGATCTTTTCAGACAAACGCACGTGACCTCACTTGTGCTTATTCTTTTTTTTTTTTGACACAGTTCCACAACCATCCCTGCAGCCTTTTATCATTTCATTGAGATGCTAAATTTAATGAACAGTGGTGGTCGTGGTCCTAGAATAAGAAACCACCAAACATCAACATAAATATTTTTTGCTGTCGTTGTATCATTTCTTTTTTTGACATTAAAATGCTATTTAATTTCGTTGTATCATTTAAATGAGATATCATGAGTATGATACCTTTGAGATTCAAATCAAAAATATCAATTAACGTTTTTTTCTGAAATAAAGCATTAAACACAGCTACATTACTCTTTTGGTCCACATGCATTTATACATCGTTAATCATTTCTCTTCAACAGATTTTAGTGGGGAAAAAGTTATAGACTAAAACCTTTCCTCAAAGAAAAAGTAATATTAGGCATGGAACTGATTCCAAAAAGCACATTAGCATTGTGATGGGCTGGCCCAATTATGATCCGATGATATTCATAATAATGTTGGTTGTATTCTTTGTAAATGGACTAAACCAACTCTAGTCTTTAGTCCACCACAATGCTTCTATTTGTAAAATCCACTTTAATTGGTTTAGAACATTTTCCATGTCGTAAGTACCCAAATAAAAACCTGCGTCCATATTGTAAGTTGAATCTTTATCAAGTATACAAAATACAACAAAAAATAAATGAAATGGTAATGAATGTTAAAAGATCGATGTAATGCTATTGGGCCGATGATGGGCTTGACAAAGTGGAAACCGATACAATCAATAAGAACACCTCTTTCTTATGCTTCTTCAGATTTATTTTGGTCTCCAAAAGGCTTCGTGGCAACACAACTTATTTATATACAACACCAAAACGGAATCGACGATCAAGAATGAAAACACTCAAAAAAAAGAAGAAAATCAACGTCTGTACGCATGGGCCTAGTAGGCCTCTAATGGATTTATAAACCCGTTTAAGATTTGGATTGATCAGGATCGGGTTCCGGTCCTAAGTTGGATCTCCCTCTTTTCACGGAGTTCATCTTCTCCAACTTGAGTCCAGCTCTGAACCTCGCGATGAAATCATCGGCTTTGGTATCTACATCGGGGCTCGGACAGAACACACTCCCTGCTGAGCTTGATTGAGCTACATCAGGATCATCATCATGTTCGTCAGAGCTTATGCTAATGTTGCTAGCCATCCTGACGTAATCTCCACGCTTCACGAATTTCCACGCCGGTATTTTGAACGGCGGAGGAGGCGGCGGTGGTGGGATCGGCATCAATGGAGATTCGCTTCCAGTGTCAAAGAATCGGGTTACCTCAGCTGGAGGATTGGGTTTAGCTTTGTGTATCTTCGCCGTTGATGGTCGTGATTCAAAGTTCCGATATGGTGGAGGTGGCGGCGGAGGAGGAGGAGGAGGTGGTGGATTTGAATTGGTTCTTTTGCTTTTACCTTTTTTAGACGAGAAGAGTCCTTGGAAGAAAGGTGGGGGAGGAGGCGGCGGCGGAGGATACGGCGGTGAAAAGTCAAATTGAGAATCGGAGGAGCCGAAGAGTAAATCGAGACCGTCGATGCTCTGTTGCCGCTCCTTCTTCTTCTTTCTCCTTAGAGCAACAAGAAAGTCCTTAGTTGCTCCGCCTTTCTTCTTCTCCTCTTTACTGCTCTTCCGATACACCGTCTCCGGCGGCGGAACCGGAGTACTCAGAGACGTCGCCGCCACAGAATCATCTCTCACCTTCTTCTCTTCCTTTGCAACATCTTGGTACACTCTCTTTGTCCTCCTCTTCGCTGGCTTAGACTGTGGAGGAGCACGAGGCGGAGACGTCGTAGCAGAAAAAGGATACGGTGGAGCTGAAGGTGGAGGAACACGAGGTGGAGACGGCGTAGCAGAAAGATGATAAGGTGGAGCTGAAGGTGGAGGAGCACGAGGTGGAGACGGCGTAGCTGAAAGAGGATACGGTGGAGCAGAAGGAGGATAAAGCAGAGCCGAAGACGGCGGCGTCAGCGGATTATAAGGCGCTGATACTTCCGCCTCAGTCGCAACAAGATTAACTTTCTCAGTATCGATTCCGCCCCTATGTACCTTTCTTCCTCCCTCATCGCCCTCTTGATTTTGAAAAGTAGAATCTGAAGCTTCGTAACGGCATTGACTTACACGTGTATCATCGTAAAATCTCCACCGTTCATCGGATTCAAATTCTCTGAGCCGCAGATCTGGATACGAGGTACTACTCCTTAAACTACTAAACCTCTTGTACACCGTTTGCTCGGGAAACTGATTTCCATCGATCCAATAACGCGGCGTGGCAACACCGTTGATGACGTCATTGTTTTTACTGACTTCTTCCTTGTTGTGATTGCTTTCGTCGTCACCGGTGTTGCGGCTGAGGAAACCGCAGATGACGGCGAAGAGGACGAGAACGAAGTTGAGATAGTCCCAGCTTTTACGGACCAGTTGAGGTCGAAGAAACTGAGAAACAGATGAGACGAAAGGAGGGATGATGAAGAAGACTATGAGGATCGCAGCTGCTCCGGCGAAGAATGCTTGAATTGCGACGGTGGTTGCCGAACCGCCGAAACTAGAAGTACGGCGGAAGTAAGTGTTTTCGCGGCGGGATTGAAGCCACGCGTCACCATCTTCTTCTTCCATACGCTTTTTTAAAAAAAAAAACTTTTTGAGTTTGGGATTTTAAAATAAACCTTTTTTTTGGTGAGAGTTGTTGGTTTCAATGATGATGTAGTGTTTGCTTTATATGCTTTGCTTCTTCTGTTTAGAAATTCATGTGTTTGTATTTTGATGATTTAATTAGATAAAATAAGCTGGAAAAACGGTGATAATTTGCTTGTGAATGTTGGTAATGAAATTACAGAGACAATTGCTTGTGACACAGCTGGATTGGATGAAGCAAATACATATTGATACGCCAAAATTATTCAACGCAGTCGTATAGTATGTATAACGTGTTAATCAACACGTTTTCTATACGAAACTAAAGGCGTAATTAGTATGCTAACTTGTAATTTCGAATAATTTATATTATCAAAGACTTTTAATAAATAAATAAAAAAGACTTTTAATAAACAAATAAAAAAAGACTTTTAATAAATAAATAAAAAAGACTTTTAATAATTAGTATTTTTGGTCAATGGGGGTACGAAGAGGAGAGAGCCGGGCGCTACCGTTGCCGCAAACCGTCAACTCCAAATGTTTATGTTATCAACTTTTGTTAATATCTACAAAATAAGGAAAATTAATACAAAAAAAAACGTGAACGGCAGGATTCGAACCTGCGCGGGCAAAGCCCACATGATTTCTAGTCATGCCCGATAACCACTCCGGCACGTCCACTTGTTGTCTATTCTCTGCGTTCTCTAATAAAATTATATAACTAAATCAAGCTGCTTCTCAAGACCATTCTCAACATTGTACAAGTCTTACATAGAATGGTCTAGCCCTCTCTATGCAATATATAATCTACAGATCTATATAGGTTAGAAAAAGGCAAAAGAGATTAATGTGACAGTTTCAATTACAATTTCATTAGCCACATCACAAAACATTACAACATATTCATCTACTTTAATACCCAAAATAAAAGAAAAAGACATTATCTTGGCCTATTTCTTCTTATACATAAGAGTCCAAGTTTCCATAGAGAAAAAAAAGGAATGTACTTATAATTAGCTATGCATCATCATCATCTTCTTCTTCAGTCTTTACTCTAACAATATTGAGTAAATTATATGTAAAAACATGTCGAAATTAGATCTCTTACGATCTAAAATATAAGAAAATTCTGAAACTTACCCCAGTAAAAATAAAAAGTAATCATCATGATCAAGCTTTCAAGCTCTGGACTTGAACTTTCTTTGAGCTTTCAAGTCAACCACAATGATGGAGATGTTGTCTTTGCTTCCTTTCTGAAGAGCAAGGACCGAGAGGTACTCGGCCGCGGCTTGGCAAGCTGGATCTGTTCCTTTGCCTCTCTCTGCTAGAGGCGGTGCACCGTGCTTCTTGTGCCACATCAAGATTCGTTTCCTTGCTACTTCACAGACTTCTTGGTTGCTCATTACATCCCAAAGACCATCACTGGCTATTATTAGACAATCATCTTCTCTTGACCTCGGCATGAATGTCACTTCAGGTTCGGGGATTACATAAGGCTTCAGGTATCTGTCACCTGCAATATGGTCCAGAGGAGGAAAACACACACAACGAGGATCTAATGTTTCTTGAATGGTAGTAAATTCATTCTCAAGGCATAGTGCTTGTGATATGCCATAGATGATATTAACAAGCCAACTCATAGATGCATTAGTGGTAAACAAGAGAAACATAGCTTACCAAGGGACCTAGACATGGCGAGAACACCAAATACACGAGCGCCTTGCCACTGTATAACTTTCCCTCCAGCATTTTCTATTCTCGCATATTCATCCTCTCTATCTGGCTGCAAAAAAACAGGAAAGATGTGTCAAGAGAACTTCCTCAGGTCTTGTTTAGAAAGCAAAAGAAAGAAGCTTATATTTTACTTTGTGATCAACTGATAAGGGCATGGCTTCTTTGCCACGGTATAAAACAGCCCTTGAATCACCGCAGTTAGAAACTACTAGATGTGATGAACAAACCAAAGCAACAACAGCTGTTGATCCTACAGTCTCAGAGGCAACAGCCTCAAGAACCATATCAGAAGAGCCAACAGCAACAGCTCTGCCGATATTTCCTTCAATCTCACCATCAACATTTAGAAAACAGCTAGTGAAGACTTTCTCCCACTGGACCTGCCTACCCTCTCCAGTGTTCCTCTTGCATAACTCGTCTTTTATGCGCTCTATCTCTTCAGCCAAAGCAAAGTGGAGTCTATCTCGACAGTAGTCAGCAACCTATAAACCATAATACATTTTAAAAGTCTTTTGGAGTCAGATACTAAGTATTTTCTAGAGATACTGTCATTATAGCATACCTGATAGCCTCCATGACCATCATAAACACCGAAGAAATGACCAGTGAGGTGAGTGAGGCTTGGACTCATACCCTCATGATCACCCATTAGCATTTTGATAGGTAACTTCAAGAAATGAGGTAACACGGCAACAGCATCCTCCATCTCAGATCTATTACCTTGAATGGAAACCGTTCCCCAAAGAGGGATACAATCTAGCTCATAGACGCTTCTCCCTCTCGCCACATGATTATTACTGTTCTCTTCTGGCAACCTAATGACAACCTCAGAAGCTGTCACACCTGAACCATCTTCAACCTTCGTCTCCTGATTCGCACCGGCGATAAGAACTTCAGCTGTAGGAACCTGCTCAATGCTAGACTCCCCTAGGATAATAGCTTTAGCGAGAACTCTCCCGTTCTCAATCTCCATTGCTGTATCAGGCAAGCTTAGTTCAGATCCAGCATCAACAACTAGTAACCCTTCACTTATGACAGCAGTAGTATCCTCCACAACAGATAACACCTCGTCTTCATCCACAAGAATTCCATCACAGTCATTATTAACAACAGAAGAAGACCGTAATTTATGAGGCTCCTCTGCATCTTCCATGGTGGAATCAGGTAACAAGTCAGCAGCATCGGTAACGTTCTTGAGCTGAGTGATGTCCACAGGTGATGATGAGTCACATATGGAGTTAGCTAAGCTTAAAGTCACTGCAACTGCTGGAGTCATCTCTTCCATCACACTTAGAGAAATTATTAAATACCTTTTGGAACGAATTGTTGTTAGTTTCTTGCTTAAGACCATTCAATAGTTCTCATCTTCTTGGACTCTTCTAAGCAATGATTCATCATCTCCTCTTCCATACGAAGATGAACAGATCTGAGGGATCTTATGGCGACGGATCCTCTGTGTTTATTCCACTGGATTATTCTTATTCACCACCCTATTTGAGAGAAAACACTAAACATTCGAATCACTGACATCTTGAATCATTACAGAACATGGATGTTTCTGGATCTAAGTAATAAAACCAGCTTTACCAAGAAAATAAATAGAAAATATTATTAAATAAAAAAAAGGAATTAAACTTTGCTATTAAGAAACTTAAGCTTATAAACAGAACATAACAGAAGAAAAAGAGATTCATAGCAAAATAAATCATCATCCGATTAAAAAAGCTACTCTATAACACGAATATATATAAAGAGAACTTACAAGTTGAAGCAAATTCTAATTTGAAACAGAGAGGAGAGAGTTAAAGAAGGTCCTTCTTCTTCTTTTCGTTTCGTTTCTCGCTTTGGATGCTTGTGCTTCGGCTTAAAGAGAGAGACTCTCTCTATCAAGCGAAAGAAGAAGACGAAGAAGAAGAAAGAAGAGAGAGAAGGGAGAATATTGTGTGGTTTGCTCTTTTTTCTCTCTGTGTTTTTTTCCTTATGATTTAATGAAGAAAATAATTAAAGAGTATTTATTTATTTATTAAAACAACAAAAGAATTATTAAAGAAGGGACACGTATACACAAGTCCTTTTTGTTCTCCTTTTTGTCCTTGTCTTTCTTAAGGTCACTTCAAGTAACACCTGTCGATCTACCAACAGCACCTATTATTTCTCTTCTTTTCCCTTTTATTTAGTATTTTTTTAAACAAATAAATATGTTTTACAGTTAATAGTTTTTATATTTTTCTCTAAAATAGATAATTTTATTAAGATGTAATTTTGTTCAAATATATGATTCTATAATATAGTTTCTCTATTTTTAAAAAGAAATTTATTTTTTTTACTTTGATCTTTATTAAAAAATAGAAATAACATTTTCCTATAGATCTTTTTAAAATAGAACAGATCTATTATATAGTATACATCCAAATAAATTTATTTCTATAGTATTCTTTTTGATTTAAAATAAAGTATAAAGATTAAAAAAATAAAAGTAAGATATAATAGTCTCACCATGCGTTGTGAGTACGAATTCAAACACGAAAATTATCTATGCTAATGTTTACACATATGTAATTCTTTTTTTAAAAGAATAAATAAGAAACTATGAATCTTTAAAAATATTTTTTTTTCAAACATAAATAGTTTTATTAATCCTTTTCTGATAAATATATTTCACTAGGGAATTCGTTTTTACTAAAATTCATAGAAGTTTTCAACCAATTCTTGACGCGTAGATACATACATGAATGGTGACTATAGGATGAATATATAACATTTGGTTAAATGAATTAATTACAGATAAGTGAGAATTAAATAAAATATTCTTATGGATTTATCATGACATGTATATGCATGTATTAGTTCTAATTGACAACTGTCTGAGATGAATATATAGAATGTGGGAATGTGAGATATGCAAACGAATGAAATCTTTACGTGTTGATATTTTGATACATATGTCATTTATTTTCTTCAACATAATCAAGTTTTGTTTTGTATTGTCATTAAATAACAATAATTGACAAAAGAATAACAATAATTGACAAAAGAATAACAATAATTATATGTACATTATAGGTGGGTTGCCCGCACAGGTGGGCATAGTTTTTTTTAATAAAATTACTTATCTATATATATATTACTAATTTAATAACTATAAAAATAAATTATTATTTATATTTTTTATTTAATTTTTAAAGTAAATTTTTTATGTATACTATATTAGTTATTAATAAATCAATCTTAGAATTCACTCAACCATATAAAATTAATAATTTTATTTGATTAATATTTAGTTATGTTTTTTCTGTTTTTTAGTTTTATCTTTTTACTAAAAGAGATTTTTTTGGATAACAACAATATATATATATATATATATATATATATATCAGAATTATTTTTTTATTTTAAATAAATTTTAGATTTTGGATAATTCTTATTATTATTAATTTTAATCATTTATCTGATAAAAATAATTTAATTTCGTTTCTATTTTTAAATAATTTATATATTTTATTCATTAAGGGCATAAACGATATTAACCGCTCTAACTTTTAACGTGAGAGCTCCGTTGCGAAAAATCACTTCGCAAATAATAGTATAGATGTGATTTCGAATTCAGATACTAAGCTATTCATGGTAATGGTTACACATGTGAAATCTATACAGAGTTTCATTAATCCCTCTTTTGTTAAACATGTTTTAATAGGATTCTAAATAGACGCGTAGACGTGTACATTGATTCTAAATAGAGATGATAAGATGAAAAGATGACATTTGGATAAATGAATCACAGGTAGTGAGGTATAACCGTATAAATAACATTATGAATTAAATAATGACATGTACATGTGTATGAAGGCCCTTTGTTTATGCATTTATCAGTTCTAAATAATTCTTAAAAATGTATTGGTTCTAAATACAACTATATGAGATAAAATAGATATGGAATGTGATGGTGTTGACGAAAAAAAGGAGAGAAAGTGATGGTATGAGATATGTAAATGAATGAAATCTTGAAATATATGTAATTTGTCCAACATAATATCGAGTTTTGTTTTCTATATATATAATTCGATCCAAATACTCACAGTTCACTGAAACCCCAAAACATGAGTCATTGATCAGTGGGTTTATTATTCATTTAATCTTTTTACATAAAACTAAATTTACCACCCAAAAAGTAAATATATTTTGATGATTTATATTTTGTTGTGTACTTGTGCTCCATATTTTTATCATTACTTACATTTTTAGATGAAAATAGAATTTTTATTTGTCTTTTTATTTTTTGACCAATTTTTTTTATTTGTCTTCAAATATAAAAGTTACAACACCACATTTGAAAACATATTATAACACAAACAAATACATATGTATTATATGTTGAGAATGATATAATATCACAATATTTTTCTAAAATAACATTTTAATCGTTAACAGAATTTAACTTCTCCTTTTCTCATTTGGTTAGGGCTAAAATTCATAATTACACAGAAGAAAAAAGGTTGTGTTAGATGGCCCTAGAAATCACTTGTCAAAGGCATATCCAGTACTCGTCACATGCATTATTACTAGGGCCTAAATGGCCAAAACTTATAAGTTAGAGCCACTGTACTACTTCTAATATGGCCACCTACCTATTATTGATATAACTCTCTTTTTTTTTTGGTTCGACTATATACACTCTTAGGAACTTGTAAACATATAGTACAAGGTAAGAATAACACCATTATTGTTACTAGCAATGGTAACATTCAATTCACACCACACTCGTACTTGAATGGGTTTGTCATAAAAATAATCATGTTCCTAGAGACGTATACGAAATGGTGAGAAGTTGGAAGACGACAGCTGATAGAAAACAAATATATATATTTACCTTTTTTTTATTTTCTCTTTTTTGTTGGCTCTGTAAATGAGAAAATGCAACGTGTTTTTGTCTTTATGAAAGTGATGACTTTGCAATAATTCTGATTTCTACCTGCCCATGTGGCTATCTGATTGATCCTGGACCAAAAAAAATCAAAGTGTTGGTGGTGTTTATCAATGAGTCTCCTCATCAACAGTGTTGAGTAAATACGACTGTGGATTGTTGTGGACTAAGGTTAAGTTTCATTTGAAAAGTGAAATAAAAATAGGAATCAGGAGCATGTGAAAAGTGATTATATCATCTATCACCATATTGTTCTAGGATATATACATTGAAGAAAACATTGCTCTGATACCAGTATTGCACAGTATAAACGGTTGTGGTATTGACAAAGTCTTATTGACAAACGAGTATTGGTAATTTCCAGGTAAAAAAAACGACATACACATTATATCGAGTGTCGATTTGCTTAACCACTGTTAGGAAATTACTTCCCCCACGAGAAAGTCAAATTTGTAGTTCAAAAACATTATTGTTTGGTACTGCCTAACCGGACTTGGTTTTGATTCGAACGGATATCAACTTCCCAAAATAACACTTTCTAAAAATATAAGTTTAGATGTTTGTTCACAAGACTGTTGAGTCGTTTGAGAAGAGAAACCCTCCAAAATTAGCAAACATGCAAAACCACTCAAGCTTCTTCATCCACAATGATAAAGCGAATCAGTTCCTATATAGTTCTTTGTTTCTTCTCAGAAGTTGCAGAGCCATAAGAAAGATAACAAACACCATCGGTTTTGTTTTTCTTAGATGTTGATTAGTATCATGGTTTGCTTATGAAACACGCTATTCAAGTTTCTTGTGAAACAAGTCTTTAACATGTCTGCAAGAAAAGTAGACAGTGGCATAATCACGGTGATAGCCATTGATAAAGACAAGAACAGCCAACACGCCTTAAAATGGGCCGTTGAGAAGATTCTTGTAGATTCTCCAAACTGTGTTCTTCTCCACGTTGAAGCTAAAGGCACATCTCGCTCAGATTTTTACCTCTCATCATCGTTACAACAATGTTAAAGAACTCTAGTGATGAATCTATCTTGCAGGAGGAGCACATTTACAACATGACAATCAAGATGATTCGCATCAGTTCTTTCTTCCTTTCAGAGGATTCTGCGCTCGAAAAGGAGTTAGTGATCATATCTCAATCTCCTTTATTACAACACATCACTTATGATTCATCACTTGTCACACCAAAATGCTTGTTCAGATTACTCCCAAGGAGGTTCTTCTTCGAGAGAGTGATATCTCTAATGCTATTGTCAACTACATCACCAACAATTCCATTTCAAATATAGTTGTTGGCGCCTCTTCTCACAATGCCTTCTTCAAGTTTCTCTCTATTGATTCTCATACTCAATGATATAAACTTTGGTTGTATGAATACTAACATTAGTCCATCTCTATGATCAGGAAGTTTAAGAGTCCAGATGTTCCCACCACTCTGCTTAAAACGTCTCCAGAGACTTGTGCAGTCTTTGTTGTGTCTAAAGGTAAGCTGTTAAAAAGCAAATCCGCAAGTCAGGTTCTGAGACATCCTCCCAGACAGCAAAATCTCTCTTCTTTGTTGTACAATAACGAGCCAACGAGCTCTAACTATTCAAGTGATTCAGAGAGGTAAGTTCTCAACTCCCTTCCAACCACTATCTAACTATGGTCTGTTTTTTCAACAATGTCCTTTTTGGTTAACATGTTGACAGGGAATCATTTGTATCTACCCAACACAGCAAACCAGTGTCAGATTTTTCCCAAACCAGTTCACCTCCTCGCATCTCATCACCGCAAACTCTGAGTGAGTGTTCTCAGTCAGACACTGACAATGGAAGTTATGGTATGGTATCAACTGTGACTTCTTACACCATCTCTCAAAGTTCCACTACCAACGGAAGCTCCATCTCTTCAACATCCATGGTTAGTATCATCACACTTAAATAGATGTGTAAGGCCTTTTCAGTTTCTTGCTATGTTCTGACATTTCCTTGATGAGATAACTGATGCACAGGAAAGTCCACATGCGGTAACTTTCATGGAACAACAGGTAATGAGTTTAAGAACATCAAAATCTTGATTTTCAACAGCTATTTGACATGGTATATGTTTTTGCGATGTGTTTTCACAGAATCAAAATCTTGAAGCAGAGGTGAGAAGACTGAGACTAGAACTGAAGCAGTTTAATCCCTCAAACAACAAAGAAAGCGTAAGCTGTTTCTCTTACCCTGTCTCTTCTTTAGGTTCCTAGTAGATGAATAATTAACCAGATATTGAGTAATGTAGTCTCAAGAACATCAACTACCTAGAGGAAACGGAGCTAGAAGACTAGACCGAACAATAGAGCTGCCTAAAACATTGTCTGAGGAGAAGCAGAAAAGGCTTTCAGCAATCCAAGCAGCTGAAATCGCAAAGCGGCTAGCGAAAATGAAGAGCCAAAAGAGAAGATTACTGGAGATGCAAGCCAAGTTGGAGAAACAAAGGATGGCCAGTAACGTCTCTTACAGACGTTACAGTATCAAAGATGTCGAAGGTGCTACCAATGGATTTTCAGATGATTTAAAGATTGGTGAAGGAGGTTATGGACCTGTGTACAAGGCTGTCATTGATTACACTTCTGTCGCCATTAAAATCTTGAAGTCTGGTATCACACAAGGCCTGAAACAGTTCCAACAAGAGGTAAGTAGTAAGTGTATCATAATTCTGAAAATCCTCGTGTGGTCTTTCTCCTAACTCATACATATATGTCTGTACAAGATTGAGGTTCTGAGTAGGATGAGACATCCTAATATGGTGATCCTCCTCGGTGCATGTCCTGAGTATGGTTGCCTTGTTTACGAGTACATGGAGAATGGAACACTTGAAGATCGTCTCTTCTGCAAAGACAATACACCCCCACTTTCATGGAGAGCAAGGTTCAGAATCGCTTCTGAGATTGCCACAGGGCTTCTTTTCCTTCACCATGCAAAACCTGAGCCACTGGTTCATCGTGATCTGAAGCCAGCAAACATTCTACTCGACAGACATTTCACTAGTAAGATCAGTGACGTTGGTCTAGCTCGTCTAGTACCTTCCTCTGTGGCTGATAGCTATAGTAACTATCACATGACCTCTGCAGCCGGTAAGATCTAAACTTCTATCTCATATTTAATTGTCTGAACATGGAACCACAGTGTTGATGTTTGTATTCCCTCCAGGTACGTTCTGTTACATCGACCCTGAATACCAGCAAACCGGATTGCTAGGAGTTAAATCTGATCTCTACTCTTTTGGTGTGGTGCTTCTGCAAATCATAACAGCAATGCCAGCAATGGGGTTAGGCCATAAAGTAGAGATGGCTGTTGAAAATAACAAGCTTACAGAACTTTTGGATCCAACAGTATCAGACTGGCCTGAGGAAGAGACTCTGGAGTTGGCTAAATTGGCTTTACAGTGCTGTGAGTTGAGGAAAAGAGACAGACCTGACCTTGCTTCAGTAGTGTTACCGGCACTGAACAAGCTAAGAGAGTTTGCAACGGAGGACCATGAACGTATCCAGGACAGAACATCTCATGTATCACAATCCAACTATTCAGATCCTGTTCCTTCCTCTCAGGTTAGTTTCTTAGAGCCATTCTGCTTGTTTGCCCCACGCATCAACTAGAATCTAGACGTTAGTTGATCAAGAGATGTATAAACAAACCTTATTGTGTTCTGCATACATGAAATAGGGTTTTAGATCAACCAGGTTTATATATTTTCAAAAGTAAAGAGAAATGTTAACCATGTTTATGCCATGTAGAAAGAGGATGACATGAGAAAATCTTATTTAGTATTGACAGAAATAAAAAAAAACATGGACGTAGATTAGCAGGAAGCCAACTTTGGGAGTACCTGAGATCCAGGACGATCTTGATCAGTTAAAGACGCGTAGTCATTCAGTACCAAGAAGAAGTAGCCGACCTCCAAGATCACAAGGAAGTAGCCAGTACAAAGGCAATCGTTGGTCTTTTATGAGTTGTGCCCCCATGTAAAGTTCAGTGGGGGTGATCTCCCATAACAATATATATCTAACATATTTTATAGTCTTACGTCATGTAATATGAAACACTTCTTTGAAGAAGATTTGTTTATTATTGAAAGTCAGTCTGACAGGAACAATGATTTTCTGTAACAGAACATCTTTTCTAAGCAATTGCTAAACATTGAAATCTTTTACACTTGAGGACATTGGTTGTTTTACATGAAGTGTAGGACTAGGAAGTAACTCAAAGGCAAAAAGATCTCAATGGCAGGAACAGAAAGACAATACTTGTCTGAAATAAAATTAGCAACACAGCTGCCAAGGTCCATAAATTATAAAAGCTTAATACACTACTATGCATAAAGACTTGAGAGAGATAAACCACAAATCAAACTATATGACTGATTACATGACTAATAATTTATACTCAGTCTCTGCTTTGCAATTGCATTATCAAGAGTCAGTACAGTGAACCATAGGGAACAATAAGAGGCATGAACTTGCCAAAATAAAAGTGATTCATTTCAAGACTGATACAACACATAGATCAAACATTAGCAATACGCAAAGAAGACTTAACTTATCAGAAAGTAAACTACCATCAAGAACCAATACGATTCTTGATAGTCATCATATAAATAAAAAAGGTTTGCACTTTGCAGGTTTTGTTATTCAAAGTTTTCATCTTTATGATTCCAAAAGACTATCAAATTCAACATCTCTCTCTCCCTATCAAAAATCTCAAAGCAACCATCTTTCTCTCTTCTTTATCAAATGGGCACATACCGCTTCACAACTTGCTTCCCAGCAACCACAGCACCAGCCGCTAACCCACCAAGAGCACCCGCCACAGCCGCGGATCTCACCCCACGCGCCGCTCTAAAAACCGCTCCAGTCCCAAGACCAGCCACAACGCTAGTCCAAACATCATCCCTATCCAACGCAGCCACAACACCACTCTCGATCCCAGCATACATCAACCCAATGATCCCAACCCTATTCCCCCACGTCCTCCCCGTGTGACCAGACGAGTTCAAGATCCTGTTGATCTTCAGCTTAGTCGTGTCGCCAGATTCGAAGTTCTTGACTCCGGTGAAGAACCCGACAGTAGCGCCGGCGACAGAGCCGCCGAGGTAAGCTGTGCCGGTGTAGAAGGTGAGATTCTCGCCCCAGGAACGGCGTTGCTTTAAGGACTCCTCCGTGAAGAGGTACTCAGGGGAGGTAGGGAGCTTGTAAAGGTACTGAGACTTTATTGGAACCTCGAAGTTTTGGTAAGGGTTGTAGAGACGTGTGTTGTTGTTCTCGTCTGAATCGTGATCAGATCTGTTGTTCGCCGCCATCGGAGAAATGTGTGATGTAGCTGCTCCGATGTGTTGTGGAAAATAGAAATGAAAGTTTTGTTGTGTGTTTTTAGGGTTTTTGACTTATTAAAGTAACTATTTTGTTAGTGTTCTGTCAGAGAGACCAGACTCGTTCCAGTTGTTTCCAGATTCGCTTGATGTTCGGTATAATTCGGATTTGACCCAATAGTTCTTTGTATATCAATTAGACCCAGTTTTGTTTCGTTTGTAGCTTCGCTTGCCACAAGCTGTGGATTACTGATATTTCTAATTTGACCCAGAGGTTTTATTTTTGTACAAATGTGACCAATTTTAATTTTAACAATATTTTTTTTTGTCAACGTTTTAACATTGAACAGTTCAATATGTATATATGATGACGTTCGTATTTGCCTGCAATTAATATAGTGACAACTGACAAACAACAATAACCAATATTACGCTTTTCGTGTAGATATTTTAGCTCTAAGGAAACAAATCATATCCTTAACCAAAATTTATATCGTTTGGTTTAGTTTTTTTCTTTCCAACGGTTTAGTTTTTTTCTTCCCAACGGTTTTAGTTTAGACGAGTTTAGATTAAATTATAAGAAAAATAAAAATTAATATATTTAAAAATAGCATTAATATAATGAAAATATTACTTCTTTGTTTTAATATTTTTTATACAAATAATAAAGTATTAAATTTAAATCATCTTCAAAATATAAATCGACGCATGAATGTTTTGTTTTTAGAAACGAGGCAAATACATATTTTATGTTAAAGTTTGTATCAAACACACAAACGATATTTTTTATCAAACAAGAATTGTTTAGAAGAATTTTTTTTTAAATGGTTTATTTCGCTAATTTAGTTAATTCATTTTCATAAAATGTAGATTTGGTTTGACTTTGGTTCGGTTCGGTTCATAATCTTGTAAAGCCCTAACCTCCCGAAGTCTAAGAAAATAAGCTAATTCCTGAGCAGAGGGCCCGAGCCAAAGAGCCGAAATAGCCGGCGAAGGTTACGGCGACGAGACGTTGTCTGAATCCGATCAGACTTTACTCAGAAAGGGTAAAATGGGAAACCAGAAACTAAAATGGACGGCGGATGAAGAGGATGCGTTGCGCGCCGGAATTGAAAAGCACGGCCCTGGGAAGTGGAAGAACATTCTCCGTGATCCCGAGTTCGCTGATCGGCTTGGCAATCGCTCCAACATCGACCTAAAGGTGCCTCCTTTTTGCCTCTTTCTTCACCACATTGACCTCAAGATGTGATTCTATGAGGTGGTTGAGTAGTTGGATGTAAAGAACGTTACTTTCAATGCTATGAGGTGGAAAGAACGTTACTTTCAATCACTTGTTGTCTCTCTTCTTGATTAGAAGATTGGCTATGGTGTTTGTCTTTTTACTTGGTGCCCTGTTATGAGCAAGAATCTAGAGTTATGTCTCTGTTTCAATGCTTTTGAGGTGGAAAGAAAGTTACTTTCAATCAGTTGTTGTCTCTCTTCTTGGCTATGGTGTTCCTCTTTTTACTTGGTGACCTGTTGTGAGCAAGAAGCTTGAGTTATGTGTGTGTTTCAATGCTTTGTTAGGATAAGTGGCGTAACTTGTGTGTTGCTCCCGGTACTCAATGCATAAAGGATAAGGCGAGAACGACAAAAGTCAAAGAAGAAGGCGTTACTCTGGCTTCAGTTGCACCTACTGCTACCACTACTCCACCTCCTAATGCTAACTCTTCTTCTTCTTCACCAGCTACTTCCCTTCCACGTAGTGCTTCTTCTGACTTTAGCGTTGATAACTTTGTGGTGGATAACAAGAACGCTCCTAGGTTTGTCCTTAGAGGATACCCTATCAATCTTAAGTACCAACCTTTAGTAGATTAATTCGTGCATTGCTAAACTTCTGATGAGTTGCTATTTTCAGGTATGATGCGATGATATTTGAAGCTATCTCTGAGCTAGCGGATCCAAATGGATCTGATGTCGGTTCCATATTCAGCTTCATTGAGGTTAGACAAGTTTCTCTTCGCTCTTTGTTTTGCATTTGATCAGAAGTCATGTTATTTTCGCATTGTATACATCGACTTTTGAAAAAATGAGTTATTGTTACTTTAGGTCTACTGTCTACATGTGATTTTCAGCATATATGTCATGTTACATTATTTCCTTGGTCTGTGAATCAATGTAGATCTATTCTTTAGTCTTCACCTGCCACTTGTTACTGATGTTTTCATGCATAGAACAGTATTTGCTTTATCGTGACTCATGAGGTAGGAAGCTGTACACTATGCGTCTCTGTTATTAATTCTTTTATCCCTAGTTGCTACAACCTTTCCTGATGGACCTTGTGGTTTACTGTGGAAAAAAAACAGCCAAGGCATGAAGTGCCGCCTACATTTAGAAGAGTGCTAAGTTCAAGACTGAGGAGGCTTGCAGCTCAGGGAAAGCTTTCAAAGGTTAGCAACTCAAAACCTGTAAGTCTTGAACCACGCCTCTCTTTCTTCTCTGTCACATATGCTTTTATGTTCCCAAACAAAAGCATCTCATCCATATCTGTCTAAGCCAATTGAGTAAACAAGTGCATGTGTTGAAGCTTCTTGATCTAATGCTATATATAAAAGAATCCCGCTTCATCCTTTTTCTTTAAAGCCTTGTTTTTTAATGCCATGTCTTCTCCATTTAACTCATGTCTTGTTTAATCCAACTCCTAACAGTTACTGAACTTCTACAAGCTACCAGATCGATCAGAAGCAACAAGAACAACACCTGCCCCAAAACTAAAGGAGACAAACATAAAACCCCGGCAATCAAACAATCAACCCCCTGCAGTTTCACAAGAGATGATCGACGAAGCTGCAATAACCGCCGCATGCAAAGTTGTAGAGGCAGAGAACAAAATAAACGTTGCCAAAGTAGCAGTGGAAGAGTTGGAGAAGACGACTAAGCTTGCAGATGAAACCGAACTTCTGCTTGAGTTAGCTAAAGAGTTACATGAACAATGTAAAAACCAAGACTTGCCCATTTTTCTCATTCTTTACTTCGCACGGGAAAGCAAGCTAAAAAACTATACACTGTTTTGTAGGTTGTCGTGGCGAGGTTGTGGTCTTGGCTTGAGTCTATGGGGCATATCTTCGAGCTCATCAGTGTCTACATTCATTCTTAGGTTGATTACACTCTCTTCAGACCAAAGTTGAAGATTTTCTTTAGGTGGTACACGAGCTATGGACGTCTAAGTCTTGGTTTAGTTGTTGATATATATAAGGAAAGAAGAGTTTAATAGTATTTTTGGAGTGTTACAAAAAAAAAAGAAGTATTTTTGGAGCAAAGTAAATTATTCGAATAATTAAAAATCACTTTTCTGAGTGGGACCCAACTAATGTCTGAAAAGGAACAGAAGAAAGAGAAAGTCGGTGGTAATACGACACGTTAGAAGGGCAAAATCGGAATATTAATGATGTTTTCCTTTTCCTACTATAAGTGATAAACCTAAAAAGAAAAAAAATAAGTAAATTAAAAAAAAAAACGGATGGAGCTATATATATATATATATATAAAGCAGTCATCATCAACAGTTTATTACCTTCTTGTTCAACTCCACGGCACAGATCCGAGGAGTTTTTTTTTGTTTGAATTTTTCGTCTCTCATATTCACTTTGCTAATAACAGGTTTGTTTGAATCTATCTCTCTATGATTCATGTTTTGGATTTATATGAATGTACAATGTAGATTAATTAGTGGGACTTGTTTTGTTTTGGTTTCGTTGATTCGTTGGATTCTGCAACAGACATTACGAACATAGATACATTCAAAGTCTTAATCTTTTTTTTTTATATAAAAATTGAAGCTTTTCATGTTTGATCTGTTCTGCCTTCGCTTCGATTTGTTTTAAGATGTGAGACAAGGTGTTTGGTTATAAATTGAATGTCTTTGCTTTTAAAATATGTTTTCTTTTTGTTTTACAATGTGGTTTTGTTTCTGCAGTCATGGCAGGAATGGCATCTGAAGGAACCCAATATGATCCTCGTCAGTTTGATACTAAGATGAATGCCTTGTAAGTTCTCATCTATTGTGGAATCTCTGAATCACTAGTGTAACCAAATTGGTACTAAGTTGTATGATGTGTTGCAGACTCGGTGAGGAAGGAGAGGAAACTTTCTACACCACCTATGATGAAGTCTGTGATAGCTTTGATTCCATGGAGCTCAGGTCTGATCTTCTCAGGGGTATCTATGCCTACGGTACGTTACATAACACATTCTATACCTTCATTGTATATGTTGAAGGTTCTTTTAGCCTAATGTCACTCTTCAAAACAAACTCATTGTGATGTATACTTCTTATCATCTTTCTGTTAACCTTACTGTGTGTGGTTTCCTTGTTCTAGGTTTTGAGAAACCTTCTGCTATTCAACAGAGAGGTATTATTCCATTCTGCAAGGGTCTTGATGTGATCCAGCAAGCTCAGTCCGGAACCGGAAAGACCGCTACCTTTTGCTCTGGTGTTCTGCAGCAGCTTGATTACACTCTTGTTCAGTGCCAAGCTCTTGTTTTGGCCCCTACCAGAGAGCTAGCTCAGCAGATTGAGAAGGTCATGAGGGCTCTTGGTGACTACCTCGGTGTCAAGGTTCACGCCTGTGTTGGTGGAACAAGTGTGCGTGAGGACCAACGCATTCTCCAGTCTGGTGTCCATGTTGTTGTTGGTACCCCTGGCCGTGTCTTTGACATGCTGCGTAGACAATCTCTCCGCGCTGACGCCATGAAAATGTTTGTTCTTGATGAAGCTGATGAGATGCTCTCTCGTGGTTTCAAGGATCAGATATACGACATCTTCCAGCTTCTTCCTTCCAAGGTTCAGGTCGGTGTTTTCTCTGCCACCATGCCTCCTGAAGCTCTTGAGATCACAAGGAAGTTCATGAACAAACCTGTCAGGATCCTTGTTAAGCGTGACGAGCTGACTCTTGAAGGTATCAAACAGTTTTACGTCAACGTTGACAAGGAAGAGTGGAAGCTGGAGACACTCTGCGATCTCTACGAGACACTAGCCATCACGCAGAGCGTCATCTTTGTGAACACAAGGCGTAAGGTTGATTGGTTAACTGACAAAATGAGGAGCCGTGACCACACGGTCTCAGCAACGCACGGAGACATGGACCAGAACACAAGAGACATCATCATGCGTGAGTTCCGCTCTGGTTCTTCACGTGTACTCATAACCACTGACCTCCTTGCACGTGGTATTGATGTTCAGCAAGTCTCTCTGGTCATTAACTTTGACCTACCAACACAACCTGAGAACTACCTTCACCGTATTGGAAGAAGTGGAAGGTTTGGGAGAAAGGGAGTGGCGATTAACTTCATGACAACGGATGATGAGAGGATGTTGTCTGATATTCAGAAGTTTTACAATGTGGTCGTTGAGGAGTTGCCAAGCAATGTTGCTGATCTTCTCTGAGTCTCTTCCTTTTGTTTTTTACTGTTGCGGCGGCTTGGTAATTTCTTTCTTTCTTTTTTTAACCGAGTAGCTGCTGATTTACTCTCCTTTTTAGTAAAATTAGATGAAAACTTATGACTTTTATTTTGTTTTGTTGGCGCTCAAGATTTTCGGTTTAATGTTATGACTTTCTTGTTAACGTGACTCACAAGGATAGTCTGTGACTGAAGGTTACTTATTTCTCTAGTATTTCACCATGTCATATTCTTATAGATAATTGTCATAATTCTAGTTTCCTAACACCAAAATTACTATTTTATTATAAATTATGATTTTATCACAGATAATGTTAATGTCTTATGAAGATTATATATGATGAAGGTTCTTTATACACCACAATAAAAGTTTATAAAATTCATTTGACAGTTCAGCTTACATAAACATATACCTTTTTGTGTAAAAGCATTAGTGAATATTTAGTGAAACCATTTGACTAAAGTGCTTCCACAACAGTTGAGTTGAGCTTTTGTTTTGCATTGGTCTCTTGATCATAAGATTTTTTGTTCTCTTTCTAATGAATTATACAAATCAAATTCTTGCTTAAGTTGTGGTTGATGTAGCTTGCCAAGGTAAGTTAACAAAGTATATAACTATTTGGAATTGGGTACGAGCTCCAAAAAAAACTCTCAGCAATGCACAAAGTCAGTGGCCATGTGTACATCCAAAGGGCATGAGATCTTGCAAAATTTTCTTAGGAAGAATAAAACATACGAGGTACTCTAGTAATTAATCTTTAATAATGTTTATATAATTAAATTAGTAAACGACAAAAACATATCTCATCTAACAATGACCAAGAACCTTCCTTCAGATGTTGAGATTCTAAATTGTAATTACTAGACTAATAACGAATATAACAATACTACTTTATCACTCTATATAATACATAATCCCAAAAATGCTAAAAGTTTATAAGAGACAAAAAGCAGAAGAGAAAGAGGTTGGTGATAAAAGCCAAACGCTACTCCCACTTTTTCCTGAAAGGTGAGACAGTTTCTTGAGGTTGTTGCGAGTGAAGAGATGTTCAGATCCAAGTCATGCAGAGAAGAGATCATAGGAAGAAGCAGCATCACCAACAAGTACCATAGCTTAACTAGTAATGGAGAAGCAGCACCAAACCCAACAAAGCAGCTGCCTCCAGTGATGCTGAGATCTTACAGCACATCAACTTATAGTCCATACAAGAATCCAACAACAGTGAGAGACAGTCCCAAATCGAAGAGAAGGGATAGTAAGGGGAAGAAAGGGTACAAGGGTTTGTGTGAGGCAGAGATTCAGAGGAAGAAGAGAGTGGCTGGTTATAATGTGTATGGTGTTGAAGGGAAAGTGAAGGGGTCTATGAAAAAGAGCTTCAAATGGTTCAAGGAGACTTGCTCTAATGCTGTCTATGGTTTGTGGTGATCTTATGGATAGATTCTGCCAAAGGAAAAGAGCAATATCTAATTTTATTAAGTCATTTAAGGAGTTTATCTTAGTCACGCTATGTTCATGTTTAAATAAGAGCGAGAGACACAAGACAAGCTAGTAGCAACTTGATTGTATCAGTTGTAAAGAGAAGAGAAAGTACTTAATAGATCTCTGTTTGTCAGTTTATTTATATCGGTTCTTACCTCTGTCATGATCCAACAACAAAGCTTCTCAATCTCTCTTCTCTTGAATCTTCCTCGTTAATCCGGTTAGTGAATGACTGTTATGACTGTTTGTTTTTAATAACAAGAGCTATGATCGTTTAACTGATAGTAACCACGACTTAAGGCTTCATTGGCGATCATAATAGACTTCATACGTAGATAAACATCAAGGATTGATGGATGACATAACATGCAACTCTGAGGATGCAACTTGACATAAGAAACTCGCATGTCAAGTCAAAACAGTACAATTATTGCTTACGTACATCTTTCACTATTTACCCACAGAATGACCATTTACCCTCACAATGTGATGTAACACGAGAAGATGAAAATATTAGATAAACACTTGAATTTTAACTGTAATACCAAATGAGACAAACACAACCAGTAGACATTAAAACAAATATCAAATGAGGACTAGAAGTGTTTTAAGTCTTTTAGACTTCTTCATCTCACTCCCTTTGAGTTTGTGTTCTCTGGAATCACTCTACAGAGTCTTTTCTTTATCTTTTGTTATTTGAGAGTGCTTTACAAGCAGCACAAGTAAAGTCTCTCTCCCTGCAAACACAAATGCACGTAATACATGGGGAGAGAGAGCCTAAGAAAGGTTTTCTTTTGTCTTTTAATTTACACTGGTCCCTGGGGCTTTCACGATCACTCTGGTTCAGTGGCACCCGGCGACTAAAAATGCAGACTCTCGATCCCTTTCAGATTAGAATCATAGTTCTTCATGACTGAAGTATTTCCCCTTGAAGGAGATGATACTTTGTTGTTATCAGATGAGACAATAGGTGAGCTTCTCCCACCATGGATCTTTGGGTTGGAGCTTGATCCAGCTTCCATGTTTTGAGGTTTTGATGGCTCAGAATCAGTTCCAGGAACTGCAGCCTCGCGACTACTTGAGACAACAGCGCGTCTTGATGACCCTGTTGCCCGGAGAAAGCTCGAGCTAGATAACTGTAACAAGCAGAACAATTCAGTTACCATTTATATAACGAACAAAAGTCCCATGGATCATGTTTAGACAACATGATACTACAGATTTTTAGGGAGAAAAGAAATTCAGATGCAATCCTTGTGTATACAGCTAGCGGAAACCGACTTACAGAACCTAATGTTCATTTATTCAAAACCGGAGCTAAAAATGTATACCTCTAACCTGGGAACTTTTAGGTACTCACCATTACATCTTTAGATATTGCCGGATCACTTGAAACTGGTGCTTTTTGTTTAGCTAAGTTTCCTGAGTTAAAAATATGTCCAGAACTTCGTCTAGTGTTTCCTGATAACCAACCAGAAGGTCTAGCTTCCTCGCCACCTGTAGTTGAACCAAATAACACATAAGTCATATCCCCGTAGAACAGTGGATCATAGTCAAATGCCTTATCATACATAATAAGAAACTAATCAAAAATCAAAATAGATGAAACAACCTGATGGCCTCTCCGCACTAGTAATAGCAGGGGGTAGGCCAGAGCTTTGACCAACTCCAGGGCCCTGCAAGAAAGGCTATGTACATTAGCAGAATTGAAGCAGGAAAATGAAAATTGAAAAGGGCGTAACTCTTACATGGGGACGGGGAGGCGGAGTAGAAATCTGTGATTGCTGATACTTCAAGATCGTCCAATCAAATACATAATCAAACTGGAAGCCTAGTATATGAGTAGAGGACAAAGCATATATAAATCAACATGTTACTTGATTTGTTCAAGTTATATTTGCTTCAACAGATTAGAATTAGCGAAAGTCATGATTGGACCAGACCTTCGCGAATAAATAGGTCACGGAAAAGACGTTTCAGGTAGGCATAATCTGGCTTGTCGTCAAATCTCAGGGAACGGCAATAATGGAAGTAAGAAGCAAATTCAGATGGATATCCTCGGCACAAAGACTAAAATAAGAAGGAAATATCAAATCAGTATTAAACTACAAGTATCACCATCACAGGTCTTGGGTGATAAGTATACCTCGATAGATGTAGATACTTTCTTTTCACTAATTCTCTCATACTTTTGCTTCTTATTGCCAGCTTTCAGTCCTTGCCAAGGAAGACTGCATTTAATTGGTTAAGTAAGCCAAAAACCTTCCTTTACAAACCGACGGAAACATTCCAGCATTGAAGGTAAGAGCCGTTCATACCTTCCTTTCAAAAAGTACATGAGAACAAATCCAAGTGACTCCAAATCATCTCTACGACTTTGCTCTGTGATTCAAACGACCACTGCTATTCAGAATTACGTTTTTTTTAAATAATTATAAAGTTAGAAACTAAACGAACTGGTATACCAATGCCAAGGTGAGTGTTCATGCTGGCGTATCTAGCAGTCCCAGTCAAGTTTTTGTTTTCCCTGTGATACAAAAGATATCAAGAATATAGTTGCTAAGCTAATACATCATATACTGCAATCATAGAAAAGGTTCCTACTTTTTAGGAACGCATCAAAGTGATTTTCTCACATACTAATGCAGCTTCACAAAAACTTAAAAATTAAAATAAACATTCCGAGTAAGAGGCTATACAAATACTAAAACGGCAGTAAGATCTTATTCCAAATGAAATAAAACCTACAAAAACTCTCGTTTTGTCTATAAACCTTCATACCCACTGAAACAAGAAGGAAGCAGCCGTAATACTCAAAACCAAGGAAAAGTATTAGGCCCATTTTCTAGAACAGGGAAAGTATTAACAGCAAATAGGGTAAGGCACATTCAGACAGAAGAACATATTTTAATGACCACGCTGCAGTGCCTATTGTAAGCATAGAAGAAGACCCCATCCTTTGACAGTGATGTAGGCTAGTAGAAAACTAAAGTAAACTCTAGCACTAGCTCAAACCACTATTCTTATAGTCCAGCATTTCTAGTCTAATATTGCGAGCACACAAGTGACAGAAGCACAGGCTCGAGAATGAAAAACACAGGGTTATGGCCAACCTATACGGAATATGCTGATTATTTGAGTCTCTGTACTTCTTTGCCAGACCAAAGTCGATGACATATACCTGTATTCGGCCAATACTACGTTTAGCAGATAATTCAGGAGAGTAAACAAAGCGTACAAACAACCCTTTTCATAGCTACCTGATTTGCGCGCCTTCCGAGACCCATCAGAAAGTTATCAGGCTTGATGTCCCGGTGTAGAAATGACTTCTGATGAACGAATTCAATGCGATTGATCTGACAAAAAAGGGGGAAATATCCTAAGTATTTTGGCAATATCCCAATTCAATATAGGAAAACTGTTTTGAGGCAATATAAGGTAACCTACCATTTGATCTGCAAGCATTAGTACAGTCTTAAGTGAGAGTTTTCTACTACAGAAGTTGAATAGATCTTCAAGGCTAGGCCCTAACAAGTCTATCACAAGGACGTTATAGTCCCCTTCCGTCCCATACCATTTAACGTTTGGAACGCCGGCTAGAATTAAGGAAAGGAAAGCAAGTCTCACGATAAGAAAGCAGAAATCACAAACTGCAAATGTAAACAAGTACAAAACTAGATCCTTACTTCCTCCTTGTAATACTTTATACAATTTTGATTCATACAACAACTGAGGATGCTTAGTTTTCACATTTTCCTGAAAAAGGAAAAAAGGATGCCGTCAAAACATACAAACAGAACAGTCAAACTAAGATAAATCTGACATAAATCTGTCACATTTCCGAACAACAAAGAAATATGAAAACAAACGTGAGGATTTGATTGAACATCACTAACAGTCAGAATCAGTACAACCAGGTAACAGAGAAAAGCATATTGATAGACAACCAACGTTCATTACAATAATATGTGTTAGCTGTCAGCTCTAAAATTCTCCATCTTTAGGCCACACAACACAACAAAACTTTCAACAGGTTGGGCCCACCAGTTGCAGGTAATGTTGTCGTTCACACTAAGGGCTTATTCAGCATTAATAACACTATCTTCCCAAGAATCAATAATAAATTATAAATCTTCAATTCTTAAAATAAAAAGGCAGATTGAATCCAGATTTTAAACTACAAAGATAACCAAAAGCATCGGTTTAAGTATATTGAATACTGAATGAAAGTGTTCATACAGAAGGAAAGGGAAGGAAATCAAAATGAAAGTAGTCACTTATAGCAGCAGTATTAGCCTATTAAATAGTACTAGTAGCTTTTACTCCTTTTCTGTCAAAACACAGTACATACCTCTTATGTTTCTATAGTAATGTCTTAAACAACCTCTCAAACAAACAGGTAAAAAAAAAAGAAGAAGCTACAAGCCAAGAAAGACGAAGCAATAACATAAGACTTCTACACATAGGCCACCGAAAATCAAAGCTTTTCATTCCCAGTTTCCGAAAAAAGTTCAATTCTTTATTTAATGAGGATAGATGACCTTCCACAAGTACAAAAACGTAAAAACAGATCTCCCATTCCCAACGCTAGCTTCAAGTATCTAAGTCATTAGACACTGAAAATGCTAAAAAAAAAAGATTCATTTGAAAAACGAAAACTTACAAGTTTAATGGCAACTTCTTCATTCGTCTGTATATTCGTACCTACAAAAACGCCATATCCAATTCAAATCCATGTCACTTAAACATCAATCTCTACTCAACACCAGAACCAAAATCGATTTAGGGCATACCAAGATAGATCTCTCCAAACGATCCACTACCGATCTTCCTCCCGAGCCGAAACTTGTTTCCGACTCGCGGTTCCATCAAATCCAAAGCTAATTAAAAACCCTAGAACTACCTATAAACTACCAGAATCTCGATTACTAAAAGCTTCACCTTTTCACCAAAAAATCGAGAAACCCAGAAGCAGAATAGTTTGAAGAGTATGAGATAGTTACTAGCAGAAGAAGAAAGAGAAAATCAAAGGGGATTGAAGTTAGGAGTAGCGGTTGAATCCGATTGACTTCCGGCGAAAGAGCGTCGACATCTCTCCACGCGGCTGCAAAAAATAATATCCCAAAGGGGAAGGGGATAGACTCAAAGATGCTCAAGCACATTAAAAGCAAATCTACGCTACTATCATTGTGGACTTGTTGGATTACTTTCTATGGGCCGGTCTGGCCCATATTGTGAACACATCGGCCCATTCATTAACAAAATAAATAAGGTTATGTAAATTGTTTTATTCGCTAACCACTCTCTCACTTGGTAGACTGTAAAGTAGTAACAAACACGCAACAACTTGAGTATTTTCATTACCTAGAATAAAAGTCATTTGGTGATGGGTTAGGCATAAGCAGTTGTAAATGAACCAAAAACATGAATCCTTAGCTTAATATAATTTTAAAAAATATTTGAATAGACATGTATGGTGGTATTTTAGATATCCAGAATGATTTGAACCCGATATGAATTCGAACAGATACAAAAAATATATATATGAAAAATCCGAAAACCATATAAACGAAACTTAAATATCCAAATTATTATTTTGAATAGTATTTGAAACATAAATAAATAATTTAATACTTAATTTTTTGTTTATTTTGATCAGATTTACAAAAATACATGAATCTGAAATAATTATAACCAAACGTAAAATGAATTTCAATTCTAAATAAATTATTACAGAAAATTTATAAAATTTATTTAAATCTTAAATATTATTAATCAAACCCGATTGGAACATATACAAAACTCGAATGGAGTCTACAATATTGAACCCAAAAACATGAAATCCCAAAAAACCTAACAGAAACTCAAATGAATATTCGAATGTCCAGAATGGATACAAGGGACATCAATCACTGTTAAGCAACCATTATATATTATGTATATACAAATCATAATATTCACAACTAAATGAATAGAGACAGGAACAGAATACAGAAGAGGCAAAGGAAGATGCTTTGTTATGTTTCTCTTTTGCATTCTGTTCTAACTCCCAAGTATAAACAAACCCTAAAGACAGTATACAAACGAAACAAAGCATGTTAATAAAAAATGAGAAGCCAACAAATAATTAAAATAAAACATCAGCTACTACTCTTTACATAATAATCTCACTCTAAGACCTGTCTCCAAATCTCTAATGCATCAGAGATTTGGGACCTGCCAGAAAACAAACCTATACATGCTACAATGATCTAGGTGACATTGCATCTTGAGCTGAAAAATGTGACATATTTGACTGCTTCTTGTTCAGTTTCGACCTTAGATGCCTGATCTTTGCGTCCACTCTAGCTGTGAACCCAATCTTGGTCTTCTCTCTCGCTTTAGTTCGCTCTCTGGTCCACAATCTCGCGTCCTCAACATCTCTTTTGTAGTATTTGATCTCTTGTATGATATGATGATCCAATGGATTCAAGAATCTCTGGAAAGCTATGTGAGCAACGTAAGGAAGAACTGTAGCTACTGTGACCAACAATGTAGCCATCCAGTAGATAGGCGCAGGAGCAAGAATCTCATCAAGAATCATGTAAATGTTTCCAGAGAGGCTTGGAGGCATCATCCCGTAGAGAGCTACAAAGAGATACCACAACCCAATGCTTCCCCAGATCAGAACATGTTGGATCCAAGTGAAATGGGACATGGTTAATGCGATTTGAACATTGACTGCCCAGATTATGCAAGTGAACATGGTTGTGCCGACAGCATCCATGTCAGCTGTTTGGCCACCTGCTCTGAAAGCTTGAGAGTAAATGATTCCTATGTTGAGGAAGAATATGACAAGAGATGAGTAGACGCCGTTGCACATCCATCCGAGGATTCTTGACCAATCAAAGAAGAGGTTCTTTGTGCCTTGTTGGTATAAAGCAGGGAACTACACAAAAGCACAAGCAAGAATATGTCATGAGCAGAGATTCAAAATAGCTTACTTCTTGAAGGATGATTACTAAAGCTTACTTGTAAGCAGATCTCGGAGGAAACATCTTGTTCAAAGACTCCAAGGGCAATCACTGGCAATGAGGTAAGGACAACGTTGAAGAGCAATAAGTAGTAGTCATTGTACACTGATTGTCCTGAAAATCCGGTGAAAGCCTCAAAGTAGAAGAGAGTGAGACCAAACGCTATGTTCTTGTAGAAGAAATAGCATATCTGGATGAAAAACAGCTTTAACGTTAGAATCAAACTACAAGTAAAAGTAATCAAGCCGCACACAAGTACTACTTATTACCATTTGAGCTATTCTTTTGTAGCACCAGTGTCCATGGACGACGAGTAATCGTTCCAAGAACCGAAACTGCGCAATGGAAAAGTCACTAGCCATAACAGCCTGCATGCCTTCAACGCCACTAATCCCTACACCAATGTCAGCTTCTTGAATCATCCCAACATCATTTGCACCATCACCTATTGCCAGTGTAGTTTTTCCAGTTCCTTCTTTAACCAACCTTGTTACCTAGTTTTTGGGAAAACATAACAGAGAAATTTAGAATTCTCTTGATGTATGGACTGTCAAGGATGAATGAAATAAAATGAATAAGGTAAGGAGTACATATATACCAAAGCCTTCTGCTTGGGAGACACACGACAGCAAATAACTGATGCACAATCAACTGCCAAAGCCAAGAACTGATACTTCATATCGTCCTCCAATGCATAAGTTAGTGTTTTCCCGTCAATGATCAAAGCAAATGCAGCATGCGGATCCTTCTCTAGCTTCACCATTTGTACAGCTTTAGTGAGTTGATTCAAAATGTTCTCCTTCACAGCCTGACACATAATCATTATATACAAAGTTAGCTTCAAAATTGTAGTTGAAGGGGCTTGCATCTTCAAAAATACATTTGATATACCCTTTTCGAATCTTGAGAAACTCCTTCTGGATTTATTGATGTTATGCAGATCTGTCTCATGCCTTGCCTAAGTAAACTACACGCAAATCTGCAGTTCATAAAAGGTAAATTTGTTCATACAACTCAGTAGATGAAAGCAGATAATATATCTCATTTCAAAGTTTATGAGATTCTAACCCAATGTTGATTGCTGTTTCCATTTTATCCCCAGTCAAAACCCAAAGCTTGAGGCCAGCTTGAGCAAGTTTATCTATGCATTGAGGAACCTAACTCAAATGAAAACAAGTTATTTTAGCCTACATAAGCAAGATAAAGATATGTTTGAGTGTTTTTGTTTGATAATACATACCCCTTTCTGTAGTTTGTCCTCCACAGCAGTAGCACCTACAAGTATAAGATCTTTTTCAATCATATCCGATCCCGCCTCAAGCAGCTCATCTCTATCAGATCCTATTGAAGTTTTAGCCTTAAGAAACTCAGTGTTCCAAGCTGTATATTCCTCCTCATCAAGCTTTCTGTAAGCAAGTGCAAGTGTACGAAGCCCAGCTTCTCCATATTCAGTTAAATGTCTAGTGGTAGGTTCCAAGTATGTCTTCCCATTCTTTGCCAACCGATCAAAGATGATGCTGCAAATAAAAACAAACAGGAGGCAAGTACTTGATAACGGTGAAGGGACAAGAACATAATGTATGTGTAAAGATGACACATTGCTAACCTGTCGGCTCCTTTGCATAGTAGAAGAATCTGCCCTTCCTCATCTCTTACAATCACTGACATTCTCTTTCTTTTGCTGGTGAATTCCAACAGATTCAGAACCTTATACTCCCTGCATTGTTTCTGGTACTTAGTACAGCTATAATGATAATCAAAAGGGTTAAAGATGAACCTCTCTGCAATACTCACCTTTCTATTACTTGCCCTGAAGAAGAGAACCTCTCACGGATAAACACGCTTGACTGAGTTCTCTTGCAAAACTCAAAACCAAACTCTCTAGCAGCAGCAAGAAAAGAAGCCTCATCAGGTGACTCTGCTTCATAAGTGTACTTACCAGTCTCCTCGTTCAGCTCAGGAATAGCTGTGTGACAAATAGCTAATATGCGGAAGAACTGCAAAATATCGTTTGGTTGTGACTCCCTTAACCAGTTCCCATTCATGAGCCTGTTATCCTCGAAACCAAACCCTTTTATAGGAACTCTGGGATTATTGTTATAGTTACTATCCCCTCCACTTTCTATCTCAATCTCATGCGTGCGGCTACTATCCCATGTACCATACACTTTGGTCTGAGACTGAGGAGTACTTGATATCTCTCCATGCTCTTCAAGATCCACAGCCATCTGCTTTGCAGCAGCGAGTTCCACTTCGCTGGAACGCACACCATAAGAAGTACCAGCAATGGAACATTTCAAGAAATCCATCTGGTTACATGTCAAAGTCCCTGTCTTGTCAGAGAGGATAGTGTGAACCTGACCAAGCTCTTCGTTGAGATTCGATGTCCGCGCTTGTGCAGGGACGCCACTCTCATCATCATACATGCGTAAGTCTTGGTTGATGAAACTTGCTTGCCAGACTTTGACAACCTCTATGGAGACATAAAGAGAGATTGGTATCAAGTATCCGTAAAGCAATAGAGCAGTGATGAGATGCACAACACCAGCGTAGATTGGATTGCTAGGATTTGTTAAATCCTCAGGCGCATCAGGTCTTAGGTACCACATTTTTGGCATGTGGAACTCTGTCTCCCAAGCAAAACCTGATGAACTGATGCAAGATATTAAGATAAGTAACACAAGAAGTGTGTAGATGATGTAGTCCATTGTCCTTTCGATTCTGCTTCTTTTGGAAGGTGACTTTGTTGAGTTCTGCATAACTTTAGTGTCATGACCTGTAAAGACAACCACTCCATAGACATAAGCTGTGTTCCTAAGCTTTGAGTCTCTTAACAGAATCTGACTTGGATCTAGAGGAAACGTTTGCCGCTGATACTCAAGATTGCCAACGAATGTGTAAAGATTTGGGTTTGGATCTTCACATCTGATAGTCCCCATGAAGTTCCTGAAGGACTCATCATCATCTAGTGACAACGACACTTCCAAAGACCTCTTCACTTTCAAGTTTGTTTCACCGTCTAAGTTCATAGTCTCAACGTAGCAAATCCCATCCTCATAACTCGAAGACAGAAGAAGCAAATCAGCAGGGAAGAACTGGTCTTTCTCCACTTTCACAACATCTCCAACTCTAACCTTCTTCCACTTCCTCTGACGAAACACACCATCACTTTTATATACACATGTCTTCCTAGCATTGATCTTTACGTCTTGCATAAACCTACGCCAATCTTCTAAAGCCTCTTTCATCATACTAAGCCCAACAACGAACACCAAGGGAGCAATCATGCTCCATTTGTTGAACGGCGAGAGAGGAAAGACTGAGAGGATTGCAGCTACCAAGAAGTAGAGATTTGCAGCGCGGTGGAACTGTTCGTACAAGGACTTAGGAAAGAATGTTATGAGGTTGTACCTAGTTGTAGAGACGTAGTTAGAACGGTATCTCAAAGGCTTCTTCTTGTGCATGTGAGGCTGGTTACAGAACACTGTCCTGCTAAAGCCTGGACCGTGGAGTTGGTGAGGAGGGTCTTCTTCACCTTCAACTGTACTTGGTCTAAGACATCCAAATGTATAAAGATTGCTTAGTCGCAGCTTCGATCTTATCCTACCTCGAGCCATCTTTTACTCAAGAGAAGAAGAAGAAGAAGCCAACTTTGATGATCTTTCAGTACCGAATCTCAGCACTCTACTTCCTCAAGAATTAGAGATTAGTGCTTCATGTTTTGAATCAACCTGTAACAAGAAAGATGAACCAAACCCATTATAAGTTTTTTTTTTTTTAACTTTTGATCTTTGGTGAAAGAAACATAGTTTCCAAGATCAAGACAACTCAGAGAAAAACTGAAAAACACACAAGCAGGAAAGAGAATAGCTAGAATGTCGGAAGCTCATCACATATTTCTAAAGAAAACATTATAAACGAATAACGAAAAAATATACTCAAAATTGGTCAACAGACTCGAATCCAAATGAAAAACAATCTCTTTTGAATCCATAAAGATTAAAAATTTACAAATCTATTAAAAGATGATGAATTTACAAAACCCAGTGAAAAGGAGAAAAACTTACCAAACACCAATTACTTCAATCACATTCGTCTTTTTGTTATTACAGGAAAAAGACAAAGGCTATATGAAACCCCAAATTGATTCTTAAATTCAGATAATGAAGCAGGAGGTGATGAAAAAAAACACGCAAAAGCAATTGACAGAGCTGAGATAAAAAGATCCCTGAACTCGATGACAAGTCAAGCACAATGAAAACCCAGAAGAAGTTTTCAGACAAACCAGGAATCTGTTGATAAGATGACCAAAGCTAACATAAACCCATCTCAGTGAACAAAGCTTGATTCTTCGCCTAGAGTTTGTCGGTAATGGTAGATCATGAAGCAACAAGATAATTAAAAAAAAATGCAGCTTTTCTCTCTCTATCTAATTTGCTGTCTTTTTCTTTTCTTGTTTTCTCAGGAAACTCGAGACAGAGATTTTTGTTTCTGTGTCTGAAATTTTCACTTTGATTTTCCTTTATTTTTGATATTAAAAGGACTGCAAATATGAACCCAGTGCAGGTACTTTCGGGTCTGCTTCTTCTTCTTCTATCTCTCCAACTATAATCTAATTAGCTTCAAGTTTTTACAAACTATTTTAAACAATTTAAATGAATTATAAAATAGCCTATTTTAGTAGATACGTTATTATCAATAATACGTATGTAATTACATATAAATAGATAAATACTTGGAGAGAGAGCTGTTATGCAAATAAAGAAAATAATCAAAATACAAAATCTGGGAATAACATAAAGTATTTATGAGACAACTGTAATATATATTTCGAATGTGGAAATAATGTTAATAAAGCGCGTTATATTGGAATTTAAGATTTTAAATATTATTATCTTTATTTGACTTGTATCTAGAAGGCGTGATTGGTGAATTTTTTCCTCAAAAGCATGGTACTTTTCGAATATGAGTTTTTTTTTAATGTCAACTAATTATTCCTTCTATTTGTTAAAGAAACATTATAAGGTTCGCTGTAAAAAAGAAAATTCAGCTCACTTCAAAATAATATTGAGCATATTGCATTACTTTAAAATAAATATTGAGATAAATTATAGTTTCACCTTCTTAAGTATAGTATATCACATAAAACTAAAAAAAATATATGGGTATAATGGTGTTATTCAAAATAGATTGTTATTTAAAAACATGCTTTTAGTTAAATAAAAAGTTTAGCTATGCGAAGGAATGTAATTTTAGAAAATAAAAAAGAAAAAGAAAATAAAGTTGTATATTTCTTGGAATATTTGTAAGAAGTCCATAACTAGAAAGATGTTATTTCTACTAAAAGTATATGATAAATAACATCTACAGGAGGGTATATGTTGTAGGTGTATGATTTGATGAAAAGAAAAGGTATCAAAATAAGGACACATGGTGGTCAGGTGGTGATGTTGCCTCACACAACCTTTCTCTCTTCTGCGACGAAACCAAACTTTCAGGGAGAGTAGTTGTACCAATCGGCGCTTCTTAAATAATCTTTTTTACTACAAAAATAAATCTCTTTAATTTGTGATTGCTAATTAATTAATGATAATTTTTTTTGTTAGATTAAGTTAATGCTTCTTTTTATACTGTCAATAAGTTTTAAATGGTTTTTATACTATTTAAAAATTTGATTGTTTCCGCTTATAAGGATATATAGATAACCAATTAAGTTAATTAATTATAGATGAAACGCGTCTAAAAACATATGTCTACAAGTTTGAAGATACACGATGAGGTGGTTTGATTTGGTTGCACGCATAATTACATGGAATGTACAAAGTGTTATTTAGGGAACGTCTTTGCCACCAGATCTCTCCAAAAACATGCATTCTACCACGTTAGAATATAAATAATAATATTAACACAAATCATTAAGATGCATACATGAAATATAAATTAGCAACGACCAATTTATATTATATGGAATAACAAAACAAATACTAGACCCTTGTTTTAAAAATACTATAAGTGGAGTGAATATTCAGAATTTGTTGATAAAATAATATTTATCTGATAAAACCGAATACATCATGCATGATGAATTCGTGATAGTGTGTATTTTTATACTATTAATGAGGAAAAAGACGTGATGAACAAAAAAAATATGAATTGTATTTCATTTTACATTAATTAAATAACAAGAGGTATGTATACATTCTTCTAACCAACCAGGTATCTATACCATTTTTCTCACAAAACTACAACATGCAGACCGGAGAAACTGTGCAATGACAAGTTTCATGTTAATAAAATACTCTCTTATTTCTAAATAAATGTCACTTTAACTTTTTATTTTTATTTCAAAAGAAATGTCATTTTGCATTTCTAATACAATTTTTCACATATAATCTTTTTTTACCTTTTTAAATAATCAATAAATGTTTTTTAAAATCATTTTTATTCAAATAATTGAACATTAAATAAGGATACATTAGTATATTTTTCTATTTTCTTAATTTCCATAAAAAAATGTCAAAGTGACACTTATTTAGAAACGTATAATATTTGGCCTCTACCTGTACTTTAGTTCGATTATGTCAGATACACAGGTGTATTTTAGATATAGACATTGCATTCTCTGGTGTTTTAAAAAAAAAACTGAACTAGTGTTATTTTTCAATAATTCATATATATGTGGAGAAAACGTACGTGTTAGTAAATAATTTACATTTACCATGCTAATTGGCATTCTTATTATAAATCGTGAACACCAATTAAGATTTGGATACGATTGTGACAATATTCAAACTTGACGAAATTTTTGTCGTGCTGTAGAAGTTATATATACGCATTTCCTTCTCTACTAAAAACAATAATAATATCAATGTGAAACTTAGGCTTATATTTTTCTTTTAAAAAAACGTAGGCTTATATTTTATTTTTTGTTCAGAAGAGCTTTCAAGATTACTTTGGTTCGAAGGATGATCAATGGGACCAGTACACGTCCATGATTCTTTAGACCTTTACCGAGTTATGTACTTTCTTGTTTTCCTCTGCAGACGATAATGACCACTTTTTACTATCTTTCACTCACTCACATGGACCCTATTTTCCATTTTTATTAATATTGGGTCCCATTTTAGAAATCGTTCCTTTTCAAAATTAATTTTTCTGAGTATATATTCTCCGAATATGTAAAATTAAAAGCGAGAATCATTAAAAAATCAAATCATGTGCTGATTATTCGACCGGAACCAAAACTTTCTCTAAACTTGTGGGAAAAAATGACACATGACTTGGACTAGCCCTTGTGATGTCCTGGTCGATCGACCTCAAAATTGATTAGTTCACCCAACAAAACAGCTCATCGTATCCGTTGGTTTGATTATGTGGTTAATTTAAATCTGACGGTCAAAAATCGAAACGTGGTGGAGGGAATGGAGTAGGACCCACAAAGAGGAGTCCCACAACGGATCATTTTAACCGGTTCATTTAACACTGATCAACGTGGTGGTCTGTTTAACGTGTAGCCCAACACGGCATAGAGAAAGCTATATGCCTATCAATGCGCCAATTTTATTCAAATTTATTAAATGCAATTCGGCGTATATTGTAATAAGGTCCAAATTTTTGTGATTTATTATACATCTAAGTGTTACTTTTCGATTATTATTTTTTTCAAAATTTCACATGGGCATGTTAGGTTTTAATGCGACAAAAATAGTAATGAACTTTAGAAGGTTATTTTATAAAATACAATTTATATAATTGATAGTGCTTTATATTATAAACTTGAAATCCCAATATTTTCCGATTGAGAAACATTTAGTTTTTTAAATATCCACCGGACGAACACACAAGTGTCGTATGCTATTACGTACAGTGTTCATGTCCCAGTAGAGCATATTAAATCTAGTAATCATATGACTATTTGGTCTCGCCGTATTTATGTGACCACTAATTAAGATTTAACAGCAAATTTTCCTCACGTTCTCGAGGAGACGAGGAAGCTATGTTTATGTAAAATTATAAGATATGAAAAGAGTTGATAAATGTTAAAACAGTTCTACTGGGGAAATACTCTTTTGATTTAGTTTTGTTATTAAACTGAATCATTCCTCAGAAGATATGTAAATTGAATTTCTCACAATTTCTCATTTGAAAGAGATATTTTATCATCTCTCTTTTTTATTAATTTTATTTGTGAGATATTACCAATAAAGATGTTTTACAGAGTGTGGTAATATTAAAAATATCAAGTAGCCCATTATATACTTCAAATGTCAAGTTGACAACTATATATATTTCACTTCCATTAATCTGAATTTTGTTTCTAATATAGATAGTTATCCTGAACCTATTATGTTAAGAGTTCTTTAAAAATATCAAAATATCAAAAGAAGAAATAAAACTACCAGAAATATCTTAGTTGTGACATTTGTAATTTACTTGTTGGAGTATTTTAAATTTGCAAATGATGGGGAAAAAGTTAGGCCACATCGCATTCATAAAAGTAAAAGACAACTCTCATAAAAACAAAAGCGTTGTTTCGTTTGGTGTGTACTTATTTTTTCAATTCTTATTCCTTAAGTCTCTCTTTCCACTTAGTCTCTCTTTCCACTTCCATTTTGCATCTACTAATAATCTTTTTCTTTTCTCTTTATACAATAAACAAGAGAAAAAAAAACAAAATGGTGTCAAAGACTTTGGCAAGTCTAAAGTTCTCTTTTCATATAAACTTATGATTCACAAACCAGACTTTTCACCTTAAGAAACTAGGACAATCTTCTTGTCATATTTTGCTGATATTCATAAGGAATTCACACATGATTCACATTGAAGATTCAACATTCAAGGTTGTGTGGATCACTATCACTTGTGCATTTGCATACATTAGAATATACTATGAAACTTCACTTCTTGTGAAAAATGCTTGGGAGTAAAAGCATTAACATGACTTTGATTCTCTTCTTTGACGAGTTCAAAGAGACCAGGCCCTTTCACAACCATCAACTGTTGTATTCTGATCACAATGTCGTCACATTAATCCATGAATCTCTTTGTGATGGTAACTCCTCTGACTTTTCACGATGATCCATTGCCTCTTTTTTCTTTCTTTGACCCGTTCTAACACATTAGGCGACATGACCCTTACCGGATTTCGAACCATGGTGGTTTAAGAAATCCGGTTCAATACTCAAATGAGGGAGACTCTTGAGTTTTGTATCTTGTAAAGTCTCAAATTCCAGTCCACAATACACTAGTTTCTGTCAAGTGTGAAAACTATGTTGCCAAGTATTTACACTTGGAGAAAGTGGGTCTTGTTGGGTCTTATTGGGGGCCTAATGGGCTTTCTTTTTTTAAAGATCCAGATCACTACCAATAGAAACTTTTAGAAGGTTGAATGTCACACTCAGCCAGAGAAAAACAAAAACAAAAAAACAAATCCTTAACCACTTTTGAGATCATTTGAAGACGAAGACGAGTGCTTGAGTTGACCACAATCCTTAGGATCAGGTAATAGAAGAATTAAAAACCGCCGATGAGTTATTCGGGAGAAGACGAGTGTTTGAGTTGGGCTGCAAGAGATCCATCTGGTCTCCTCTCTCCTCACACCTTCACTCGCAGGTGCGATCTAATAACCATCTACCGATCCTCCTCTCATGCAAATGTTTTGACACACACACCAATTTCATTACCAGGTCTGTTACAAGTGATGATGTCTCACTTAAAATCACACACTGTGGTGTCTGTTACGCTGATGTTATCTGGACAAGAAACAAACATGGTGACTCTAAGTACCCTTTGGTTCCTGGGTATGTTTTTAACAATACCCATCTCTTAAAGCTTCCACCTTTGGCCTTCACTAATGTGTTTTTTTTTTCTTTCTTTCTCCAAAGGCATGAGATTGCTGGAATAGTGAGTAAGGTTGGATCTAATGTGACTCGGTTCAAAGTTGGAGACCATGTTGGTGTTGGAACGTATGTTAACTCATGCAGGGAGTGTGAGTATTGTGATGATGGAGAAGAAGTTAGTTGTGTGAAAGGGCAAGTTTTCACTTTCAATGGAGTTGATTATGATGGGTCTGTTACTAAAGGAGGTTACTCTAGCCACATTGTTGTTCACGAGAGGTTATAATCATCGACTTCTCTCTCTTTTGACTCTTAAAAAGTTGTTAGTGAGTGGCTAATGAGTTAATACAATAGGTACTGCTACAAGATACCCGTGGACTATCCTTTGGAATCAGCTGCACCGTTACTATGTGCTGGAGTGACTGTTTATGCGCCCATGATGCGTCACAATATGAATCAGCCTGGTAAATCTCTAGGGGTGATTGGACTTGGTGGGCTTGGTCACATGGCTGTTAAGTTTGGCAAGGCTTTTGGACTTCATGTGACTGTTTTCAGCACCAGTATTTCCAAGAAAGAGGAAGCATTGAATCTGCTGGGAGCTAACAACTTCGTTCTCTCGTCTGATCATGACCAAATGAAGGTAGGTAGAGAGAGGTTTTCTTAGGATGGAACCAAAACCTAACTTGAGAGCTACGTGATGTTTACTTGCAGGCACTAGGGAAGTCTCTAGACTTTATCATTGACACAGCATCTGGTAACCACCCGTTTGATCCTTACATGTCACTCTTGAAGATTGCTGGAACTTATGTCCTGGTTGGTTTCCCAAGTGAGATTAAAATCCAGCCTGCCACTCTCAACCTTGGTACGCATCTCAAAAGCTCTTTGTAATTTAGTTACATGCATACACCTTAAGATGCTTAAACCATAAAGATCATTGGTACAGGTATGAGAATGCTTGCGGGAAGTGTAAGTGGAGGTACCAAGGTGACTCAGGAGATGATAGATTTCTGTGCAGCTCATAAGATTTATCCGAACATAGAGGTGATTCCTATTCAAAAGGCAAATGAAGCTATTGAAAGGGTGGTGAAGAAGGACATCAAGTACCGGTTTGTGATTGATATCGAGAATTCTCTGAAGTAGAGAACATAGAGATGTTGAGAGTCTAATAAAAGAACTCTATGAGTTGTGAAGAAGAGAGGATTAAGAGAATCCTTGGTCTTGTTTAGAGGTATTCCTGAACGTTTACAAACCTGATATTCACAAAGCACAACAACATCCACAATGGCGACTGAAGTGGTTTTCTGTAATAGAAGAGCACTCACTGCTACAGTTATTATTGTTGTTTGTGTTTGTTGATAAAGTGAATAAGTGGAGATTATTGTGTGTGATTCTTTTTTTTGTGTGTGTGATTATTGTGTGTGATTCAATAATAAGAATTCTTAAAGATTTGGGTTTATTGGATTTGTAAGTGTTTAAAACTAAAATACAAAAAAAAAAAATTGAGTTGAACATTGTCATTGTGATTGGATCTGTATTATTGGTTTTCTTAATTTATATATTGATTAGGTCTATGATCTAACCACAATACTACCAACTTTGATATTCTTCATTTATTATATAATCACCATGTTGCTAAACTGATGCTATATAATCTTCCAATTTAGAATCTCCTAACCTTGTATTCCATTTGAGATAATGCTATTTTTCTGTAATAGATGTGACATAAATTTTAAATAATCCTAGTATTATATAATGAGAATACAAGAATGGATCCCAACACAATAGCAGTAGAACTCTACGTTAAAATCACTAAATGGACTTTTGAATCACTTACAAGAGTTACGGGATGAAAAACTAGAAACAAATAGTAAGTGGTCCTGTCTGATCCAAAAAAAAAGAGTAAGTGGTCCTTTAATAATTATCAATATATACATGTACCTAAAGCCTATTTAGTAAACAATATCATCACGCGGGACATGAGATATAAATTATTTCATATTCCAAAGTAAAAGAGTCATTTATTATCTTTTATTTATTACGAGACGAAAGCGAAGTGTCAATGTTACCGTTATTTATATTAAACAAATACTTTTCTCTTCCTTCCCCCACAAATTTCAAATTTCAAATTCTTCTCTCTTCTTTTAACAATTACAAACCTTTTTGTCTACATCGTTCACAGGCCACCAAAGTTAGAACCTTTCTCTCTTTCACCTTCTCTCTTCTTCTTCCTCACTCCCCAATAAGCTTTCACAGTTATATTCTCGAATCTGATCTTTCTCAGCCGCATCTGATTCCAAAGTCTCCAACTTGACAAATGGGTGGCTCTGGAAACTGGATTAAGTCTCTGATCTCTAACAAGAAACCCATCACTGATGATCATCAGGTAAACTCCAAAGCCCCTCTCTTTCTCTCTGTTGATTGGATCTCTTATAAAGCTTTGATCTTTCAGCTAGGTGATAAGAACAGCAAGAAGAAGTGGAAGCTCTGGAGAACTTCATCAGAGAGTTTCATATCTTCCTCAAAGGGTTTCAAGAGCCGTGCTGGTAGCTATGGAACTCCTTCTCTGGGATCAGATCCGCCTTCTTTCTCTGCAGATGATTCTTTCACTGCTGCTGTTGCTGCTGTTATCAGAGCTCCACCTAAAGATTTCTTCCTTGTTAAACGTGAATGGGCTGCAACTCGGATCCAAGCTGCTTTTCGAGCTTTTCTGGTACAGTGTTTACATTGTCATTATGATTTGGAGATTTAGAGTTTTGATAGTTGCAATGAGTTATGTCTTTGGGTTGTTTACTTTTACAAAGTTAGAAACTTCAAGTCAAACCAACAACAACTAATGTGGATCCTTAAACTTAGTCAATTCAGTTTTTGTCTGAAGCTTTTGTGGTCAATGTTTCTATAGGCAAGACAGGCGCTGAGAGCTTTGAAGGCGGTGGTGAGGATTCAGGCGATATTCCGTGGAAGGCAAGTCAGGAAACAAGCAGATGTGACACTAAGGTGTATGCAAGCTCTTGTTCGTGTCCAAGCTCGTGTACGAGCTCACTGTAACAGGGCTCCTTCAGATGGACAGGAGTTGGAGAAGCCATCTGAGCAAAAGGATGATCCTGCTAAACAAGCTGAGGTAGTAATAGTTAAGACAAGGCATGAACTCTTGAGATAAAATGTGGCATGTAATAGAGAGATTTAAAGTTTGAAATGATGTTTTGTGTAGAAGGGTTGGTGTGATAGCCCTGGAAGTGTAAATGAAGTGAGAACGAAGCTACAAATGAGGCAAGAAGGAGCTATCAAGAGGGAGAGAGCTATGGTATATGCACTCGCACACCAGGTAATGGCGTGAAAGCATCTAACTGACTCTTGACTCTTTCAGAGACATGTGTTTACTGAGTTTCTCAAAATCTTGACAGCCAAGGACTTGTCCAAGTCCAAACGCTAAGGTGAACAAACAAGGGAGTGTCAAAAAGAATAACGGGTCATGCAAGAGCAGTCCAGGTTGGAACTGGCTTGACAGATGGGTTGCAGACAGGCCATGGGAAGGGCGGTTGATGGAAGGCCCTACAAACTCATCAGAAAACCCAAGGAAAAGTGAGAGCAGTGTGTCTGAACATGACACAGTTCAGGTCAGGAAGAACAGTCTCACAACTAGAGTTTTAGCTAGACCTCCTCTAATGTCATCATCAGCTACGAGTTCTGAGACTTCGTCAACATCTCAGTCCCCAGTTCCATTCTCAGGAAGTTTCCTTGAGGAAGGAGGGTATTACAGAAAGCCAAGTTACATGAGCCTGACACAATCTATCAAAGCTAAGCAGAGACGATCAGGGTCTTCATCGGCTTGTTCCAAAACACCGTTCGAGAAGAAACAGTCCATGTCTTTCAACGGAGATGTGGATGTAAAGCGCAGTGCTGGTTCGGATCTATATCCACCTGCTCAAGTAACAGGGAGGCATATGTGGGCAAAGAGCCAGAGAGGCTAAGTTCTTCAGGCATTTCAACAGCTTGTTGGTCCCACGAAACACATAGACACGGGTTATAGATAAAGAGGCAATTTCCTGTGTATCTTTAGATATGATTGTCAAGGAATTAGTTTGAATATTGCAATGTCACTGTTTGACCAGTTGGACCATTTATCTTTTGCCTCTAGTGTTTCTGAAAGAATCTGATCCTATCTCCTTTTCAAAATAAAACCAAAGACCGAAAGAAATGGTAGCTGACAACTTATACTTTCAACTTATTTTAAGACACAAACTGTTCGAACTCTTAGTATTAGTCTGCAAATTGTTCGAATACGGAAATACAATACATATGGAGTCTTTACTTAAAATCATTTGAGGATGATCAAATGTCTTACTGCTTAAGTGGAGCTTTCTTCTCTCGGTCTGCAATTCTGGCAGGTGCGTTTGAGTGTGTCTTGAACCGCCCCCTTCCTCCTTCCTCTCTCTCCTGAAAGTTTCAACCAGCATCAACATTTGATGTTCGAGTGATCAGAAAAAAAAAACGCTTTGTGCCTACATACCTTTTTCTTGACGATTTGAACAACATCTTCATCCTCAAGACGATGAGAAAGACCACAGTGTTGAGGGTAGTGCCTAGCGCTTGTGCCCCAAACCAGTGCATACTTCATATCTTTCACTAGAGTCCTGTGGACGTGGTTACAAAAATCTTCAACTGTGCATCCACCCCTGTCCTGTAGAATATGACAGAGATGTTATTGTGAAGTAGAAAATGAAAACAAGTTATCTCTCCAAGCTCTTGTCTACGCAAAATAATCCAGAAGAAAAGTGTTGAGCGTATTATACTTACAGCTGAGAGAACAAAGGGCTCCTCAAAATCTGGTTGCTGGCCCTGAGGCTTTGTGTAAACTCTCACAAGTCCCATTTCATCCCACATTCTTGCAAGTAGTCTATCTAAGTTTAGCTGTTTCAAGCAACACAATCTTTCACCGTTAGACTAGTGTACCAAACATACATCCACAATCAGACTAAACAGGAATCACACCATCTACGACGAAGCTACAGCTGCACTGGACTGGACTAGCTGTTTCCATCCTTGCAAATCTAGAGAAGCATGAAGAATAGTCTATACTATTTGCCAATATAACAGAACTTACCTTTAGATTGCAGCTAATAACAATGGAATTTGGCTGTCTTGCTAGCCTATCAACATCATCGATTCCAACAACATCTATTTTGTTGTAGACATATACACACTTTATGTATTTGCGGTTGCCTTCAATGACATCAATGAAGTCATCCACCGTAGCATCCTCACGGAATAGAACCTGCAAGGTTCATTACTAAACTCATTACATATCTATCAACAAAACAGCACCATTTTATAAGTTCTTATTGTCCAAGGCTGGACAGAAGGCCCTTTTTGAGATGGAGTATATGGACCTCAGCATTGTGAATCTTGTATTCATGCAGAATTTGATAACAGAGCTTCTCATCAATGCGAGTCAATGGTGCTGTAGTGTTAAAAGAGATTCCACCAGTCTTCTTCTTCTTAAAGTATATCTGTTAAAAAAGCCACAAAGATGGTTTCACGTCAAGCTGGTTTCATCAGTTTCTCCAAAGAGTTTATAGTTCAGAATATAGAAAGGGAGATGAAGATGAGTTTTACCTGTGGAGGTTTTTTGTTTAAACGCAAACCCACTGCTTCAAGTTCCTTAGTCAGAATCTGCCTGTGACCTTCACTCTAAGGAAGAACAAATAGAGATCAAGAAAAAGCTACAAATAAGAAAAAACTATAAAGAACTAAGACTCTTACTTTGGAGGCATCAAGAACCATCAGCACAAGGTCAGAGGACTTTGCAACAGCAATAACCTGAGAAACAAACAGTTTCAGTCTACCATTGGTTCAAGAAGACAATGATACAAAGGATTTTGGAGTGATACAAATAAGATATAAACCTGCCTCCCTCGTCCTTTTCCTTCTGAAGCGCCTTCAATAATCCCAGGAAGATCAAGTAGCTGAATCTTGGTGTCATTGTAGCGAATGACTCCAGGGATGCATGTAAGCGTTGTGAATTCATATGAGGCTGCTTCAGAATGTGTGCCAGTTAACATCGTCAAGAGCGTGGACTTTCCAACACTGCCAAACCAAACTAGGCTTTCAAAGTGAGGACTCCAAAATTGAAACAAATACATGTATACAGGTTAATAGATAAATCTAAACCTTGGAAAGCCTATAAGTGCAACACGTCCATGACCATACTTTGTAACTTCAAAACCATCTCCACCTCCACTAGAACCCTGTTAGGTACATATGAGAGATAACTACTAAAAAAGGAACTGAAATGACGAAATGATATAGAGTCTGATATTCTGATTCATCTACAAGGAGCACAAGTTTGTATACACAGACATGAAATTCATTTTTTTTTTCTGAAACAAGCCTAGTAACAGGATCCAACAATATGAAGTTGCAGATCTATGAGAAGTTGAACTTTACTTTTGGAGGCTCTAAGAGTTGTGTTCTGAGTTTTGCAATCTTTGCCTTGAGCTGACCAAGATGATACTCTGTCCATCAGAAGTGGGAACAATAATTTCAATAGCTGAGCTACTTTCTCAGAGGATATATGAAAATCAATGATGATTCTCATGCACACATCTACAAGTTCTGTAACGTAAAGAGAAACCTGTAGCTTTGTTCTTCTGTGTCCGAGCCATCTCCGCTTCAATTTCCTTAATCCTTTCGATGATTCCCATTTTCTTTCAGAACTTTCTGCTACAATGGCTGGACTGGAGATAAGTAATGATCTAACACTAATCAGAAAGATAGTTCAAAGGTTAATCATAATATCAACAATTCAACCACTTATTAAATAGACAAAGAAAAACACAACGCAAGATGCATCATCTGAAGAACATCATATACGCATCAAAGGATAAGAATTTAAACCAAATCTTAAATAAGCAACATATTCAACAAACGAAAGCTCACCTCTTTAGCGTCGACGGTCTAAACAAATAATAATTCGAGTCTTTTGATCAAACGAGTTTGAAAGTTGGATCACATACGATTGATTTGATACGAAGCTATGCAAGTAGGCCTTACATATGATTTTTGGAACTAAGTCAGAGAGATGTGTTAGCAAATGTAGAGGTTGATGAGTGATGGAGACCAGAGGATGGTTCTAGAGAAAGCAAGAAAGACACACTCATACACGTAAGTCTGACTCAAGGACAATAGATAAAAACAGTTGTGGATCCAGTTAGGGAAGGCCCAGTTCAAGTCCAAATCAAACGCAGGTTTTGTCATAAGATCATGACTTTCATCCATGGACACCAACTCTAGTAGAGAAAGAAACTTCTTTATAGTGTTTTCATAATATATAAATACCACATAGCTTCCTTAAAGAAGTTACACAAGCCTACATAAAACTCGCATCTTATCTCACACTTGTCGCCTCTCTTACTTAGTTGGCTATTTTACAAAACTCAGCTACAAGAACAAGTTCGATCTTGTTTCCTTTTCTTCTCTCTCCAACAACGCAACAACCTTGTCTTATCTGTGATTCGGTGGGACCAGTGATTGCTTCTCTGCGAGCTCCCTTACCTGCAACAGAATCTCCATAGGAATGTGCATGGACCCATGTTTCTTGAAACTTCCCTGCACCCACATATTCACAACTAAGCACAGGACAATGCAGTTACAAGCTAAAGAAACAGATCTAGATAGAGAGAGGTGGTACCATGTTGTTTGAGGGACTCTGAGCAAAGCTTGCTCTCAGGAGATTTCTCCATTTGTCCTACAAAACAACAAGATGATTTATAAACAAAGCCTGGATAGATAGGATCATGTCAAGAGGGTTTAAAAATCTGTAATTACTTACCTTGAGATCTACAGAGGTACGGTGTGGATAAGATGAGAAGGAAAGCTTTTTGATCTCGGACCACTTCCCAGCTCCATACTTGGATACACCTTCTACTAACTTTGTAACCTCAGACAGAGTCCAAGCTCTATGATGCTTCCTTCTAATATGACCACCTCCTTGCATCACTGGCGCACCAGTGTTATTATAGTCATCCGAGCTATTTCCAGATGAGTCTACGTGATCTGGCTCCATGTCTTGATCAACCTCAGTGAGAATATTTACCTCGTTGTTGTTGTTGTGACTTGTAGCACACTGCATTTTCAAAACCAAGAATGCAACGGGAAACTGAATCATATTTGTAATACCAAATGCTTCTAAAATATCACATGGTATATGGAAGAAAGTGGAAAACGAGACTAAGGACACTGATGGACAGAACCAAAACAAAAAAGTATGTCTTACTTCTATCTGGATTGGTCCAGAAGCTGACTTGACCACTGAACCTGGACTCACAACCTCACTGTTCAACATGCTACTCTCTCCTGTACTAGCTTTTGCTTCCAAGCAACTGGTATGACATTCCTACACAAGTGTTTTGTCCTTAATCACATTCCAACCAAACAGCAAGGACAAATAACGGCGCAGAAGTCATTTAATTGAGAAGTCACCAGATTAGTTACTATATTTAGAAGAATGAGTAGCCAAGAGACATACCATAAGAGCCATAATGTTCTCTCTTGGCCGGCTTCTCCGGACATGAGAAACATAAGGAACCTCAACCTCAGATCCACCAAGGGGCACCACTCTGGTGACTGTAACTCTCTTCCCTGAGGAGACGCTCATAGACCTGACCTCAGATTTTTCAGATAGCCTCTGGTCTTTTGAAGGAAACACTGACTTGTCATTATGCTGTTTTTCATCGGTTTCTGAAAGTTCTTCAATGTATCTTCGTGTAGGTTTCCTAACTCTTTTTGTAGCCCTCTCTTCACTTGAAAAATCTTCAGTTTCCCAATCGTGGTTGACACCGAGACTATGGCCAGAAGCTTTTGAATGTCCATTGACACGATCAGTACTACTAGATGGTGCATCCTTAACGTTAGTAGCTCTTACATCATCAGCCACATCACTGGACTTGTCTTGATTTCCAACTAGCTTGTTATCTTTAATTGTCAGGTTAGTTGTTGGTACATCACAGGAATTGATAAGTCCCATTGTAATCCTCCTTTTCAGCCACGTCTTGTCCTTAACAGTCGTCTCACGTCCAAACGTCGCTCTGAATGTTTCTTGCAGTGCTTTAATAGGCAAATTATCCAAGCAGATCTCACCTCTAACTAAAGAAAAATCAGGTTTTTGAGCAGCAACAGGCAATGCAGTTTCTTTTGCTAAGCATGGTTCAACAGTATTAGATTGATTCACATGGCATCCATTCTGAACATCTGATGAGAAAGGAAGGGGCTCATGGTGGACTTCATCCTCGTCAAACATGTTGTTCTCATTACAACACTGGATGTTGGCATCTGGAGGAGTAGAAAGCATGTTAGATCCATGCATCATGACAAGCCTTTCATCCTGTTCTACCTTTTGCAACAACTCCTCACTATACTGCAAAAATCTCAAAGTTGGAACGAAATCTAAGGAGTAAGATCATCTAGTGTCTGATAGAATTCTTAAGAAACTTCAAACATTAAAACATATACAATCATAAATAATAGTTGTGGAAAAGATACAATGCTAGAAAAACATTTATGTTTTCATATTTGTGAAACGGGACTAACCTCAGGTTCAGAATTCATCTTGTCTGTAGATGGTTCCACGTTGTCAGACCGCAATAAACCTAAATTGATAACTGAGTCGAATAAAAAAAGTCAATGCCAAAAATGTAAGTAAACAATAACTTAATCTAGACGGAAAAGTCAGAGATACTTGAGCATCTTTGGGCCTATATCACTAAAGACTTAAGCATATTCAGATATACACTGCATTCTCTAGCAATAGAAACAAAATATTACTCAAGAAAGGAGCGTTAACAGAAGCAAACAAAGTAAAAGGCTTTTAAGCAAAAGCGGTTCAACATGTAAGGAATGGTCAGAAGTCAGAACCAAACCTTCAGAAGTTTCTTCTAGTTGGGAGAACCGAGAAGGTGAACCTTCGGTAGGAAGGTAGCTAAAAGTCTGACAAGCATCTGATGCTGTATGCATATCCGTCTCGTTGACCTCCAAAATTTCTTCATCTGTTGCAGGCACTAGTCTCCCATCACCTGCAACCTAATCATTTCCACAAACACAACTAAAATAAGAATGTGAAAGGGTACTACCTATATAGTCATAGCTTTTCAATTTACAGAAGTTAAGAACGAAACTTAAGGAACTTAATATCAAACAAGAGATCGACTACAAGAGTGACAACTGATAAGGACACGATTTGTAAAACATACCCGGACAAGCTTGTAGGCAACAGGATTCCCAACCTGATTTGGTGAAGAAAAAGGTATGAAACTTGCCTGAGCACTGACATCAAACATCTCTCTGCAGTCCTCAACAGTTCCAACCACAGTTCCCATAGATAAATCAAACTCCAACACACAACCTATAAAATCCCAAACAAGAAAAAGAAAATAAATTGATAAATGCTCACTCAACATATTCTTCAAAGTGAGACCAACAAAATAATTCACTTTAGTAAGCTGAATAGAGATTTCTATAATGTGCAGTCTAAACAGATCACTACTTGTAAATTTGCATTATAAACTTCACACCAATGAACAAAACCAAAACAGATTCTCAGTTAAACAATACCACCAAACAAAAAGCAGTACAAAAGGAGTCTCTTTCTTTAACTTCAACGAGAAAGTATCTATCTTTAAACCAAAGATAAGGATTGTGAATATAAAGTATCTATCTTTATCAATAAAACACGAAATTAAACCTTGAAAACACACAAATTCAATGCTTACCACCAGAAAAATTGAGTTTTAGTCTGTAGAAATCGAATTAAGACGATTAAACCTCACTCGAATTCATCTCTAACATTGGATTCGTCGAAGATTGGTTGCAGATGAGAAGCTTCTTGTGGATTTATTAAAGAAAAAAAGGCAAAGAAAACTGGAAGGAAAATCTTTTGGTTGGCTCTTGCTTTCGGCTTTTCTAGTTAAACAAAGTCCGGACTCCAAAGCGTTTTTTATTAACTCGAATCAAATCTTTGCTTTTTGTGATTTGGAATCCGTATATACGCCTTCTGAGTTTAATGACTTCACGAAGTTTATGTCCGATTTTGCCACGTCAGTAATTAAGTTGGATAACGCCAAAACAGAATCAACTACCTTCCGTTTTTGGTTCACGTGTACGAGAACACCGTGTCGTCAGGTACATCTAAACTAGGACTACGCGCCGTCTAAGAGTTTAGAAAACGAGATGAAGTTTTTATGGAGTAGGTCGGTATTTCTGTTAGTCCAGATTTTATTTATTGTTAAGCTAATACATTTTTGACCAAAAAAATAAAGCTAATACATAATTGTCCCTCTTCATTTTTTTTTATTTCTTTTACAAACTAAACTAATTATACATTTGTTGCTTAAGTATGTCCTTGATTCTACATATCTCATTGTGGACATGTTTCTCCAACGGCCTTTTTGCAAATGCATGTGAATATAATTTGAATGTATGTGTGGACCTGTTTGTCCTGCAACACTGCAAACTTGAAAAGACTAAACACAAACTTATCAGGATGTAACCACTAGCATCACAGGTAATAAACATATCAAGAACTTGATACTAGAACAAAAGAGACTTCCTCTATATTCTTAGAATTGAATGTGTTTGAATGAGGAAGAGTCACCATCAATGGGATTAATTCAACCTAAGCAGCTACTAATTCAACAAAGGTCACCTTTGTGATAAGGTTTGCAAAATGAGAGGTGTGGACTTTGAACACCTGGCAAAGAGAGACAGTGATAACAATCTTAGCAAAGCCTCTTTCTCTTACAGAGGATTACATTGAATACAGTTGAGGAGATTACAGTAGACTAACGTGAGGACGAGACCTTATCTTTGCAACTGCAGACATGGCTGGTTCTTGTCTACCTTCATCTCTCCTCACTCAAGGAGGACCTTCTTTACTATTCTCTTCTTCGAACCAAGTCTCAGAAGCTAAATGTCCACTTGTGGTTACACCTGGAAAACGCTCTCTTGTTCGTTGCTTGGCTAAGAAGAAAATCAGCTTTGTGGATCAGATTCTTGATTACATCGAAGGTACTTTTAAGTTTCTATGCTTTTTGTCTTTTTTTCATGTAATCATGACTTTTGAATCAGTTTGGTCTGTGTTTTTGATGTTTTAAGGCGGTCCTAAGCTTAGGAAATGGTATGGAGCGCCTGAGCTTTTGCCAAAGGATGGATCCTCAAGTGGTGACGACAATGAAGCAGAGGAAAAAGAAGAAGATGATGGTGATGGAGACAGAACCACTGTTTTTGTTACGGATGGAGACAGTGATGTTGGTCAGGTGTGTGTGTTTTACAGGCTTTCATAGTATCATCTCATACATTGGATGAAAGTAGAGAAATGAAACTGAGAAAGTGTTAACTTTTAGCTGATGTAGATGATTATACTGCAACTGATTGTGAAAGGGACTCGTGTTAAAGCACTTGTGAAGGACAAACGAAAGGCCATGGAAGCTTTTGGAGCTTATGTTGAGGTTGGTTCACTGAATCAACACTCCTGAACTGTGTATGTTTGCTTCTCTCTTGGTAAAACATTCTTAAATTAAAATTGTGAAGTTGACTTCTGGAGATGCAAGTGATGAGCGTTTCTTAAGGAAAGCATTTAGAGGTGTTGGTGCAATCATATCCCCAACTGTATGTTTTAACCAAACCCTTCCATCATTCCTTGAATCCAGTTCTGCATTGATCTAAAACATCAACCATGTCATTTGGCAGGAGGGTTTCTTATCAAATGTCAAGAGTTTAAAAGGTGTAAAGCATGTAGTTCTCTTGTCTCAGGTAAGGATGCATCTGCATGGATTTAACTTGGTTCCAGTTAGTAGACTTGTTTTAGTATATGCGAGATCATGGTTTAATGAAGCTGCAGTTGTCTGTTTATGAAAGCAGCGGTGGATTTGAAGCTATGATGAATAGCAAAGCGAAAAAACTAGCTGAGGGAGATGAAAAAGCAGTTATATCTTCCAATGTCCCTTATACAATCATAAGAACAGGCAAGCTGGAGAACAGTCCTGGAGGGAACCAAGGCTTCAACTTCAGCACAGTAAAGTCATCTTAATCATGTGTTGAACTTCACCGCTTGGTTTCAATAATGTTTTGATGAATGAAAACAGGATGCTGCAGTCAAAGGAAGCTTAAGCAAGGAAGACGCTGCACGTATATGTATTGAAGCTCTAAGCGTGATCCCACCAACAGGATTGATATTTGAGGTAGATAACATTCTTTCCTCTCAATATAAAGAAGCATTGTTACTAATAAGGCTTTTGATTGTGTCAGGTTTCAAATGGAGAAGAGGCTGTTTCTGACTGGGAAGGACAGTTGATGAAACTGATGCAGAGGCAGAATCAAAAGATGTAAAACTGTTGAAGTTGAGATGAACAAAGCAGAACATTAGAGATCATCATTGTCTATATCTTTGAAAACATCATTCTTCCTGCATATGTGATGTGTCTCAATACATTTTTTTTTTCTTACCAAAGTATGAGGACCCTACAGTTTACACTTTTGTAGTTTTATAAGGCATCCATCTACAAGAAAGTTGATTGGAAACTGGATTTTGTTAACTGAAATGAGTTGTTGTGAGCCAAGTAATTTGAATATTACAAAAAAGGTGCAATACATGAAGTGGAACCAAAAGGTTGGCTAGATTCTCTTGGCCAAAAGCTAAACAAATAAAATAAAACAAAAGTGCAATAATTTACCTAACTAAAGTTAAAAACTACAAGTCTCTGTTGTCTTTTTTTGACCTTTAAGGATCATGCAAGCACAAAGGGAACAGTGATCAGCATCTTTTATTCTTTCTTTTGTTAGATCAGATCTTCAGTACACTTCAATACTTTTTTATCATCATAATTTTAGTTTCATACTATGTTTTAGATAAAATCAAGGTTCATATGAACATTCCTAAGTTTTTTTGTTACTGCAACAGCAACAACAACAAAAAGGTGTACAAGTCAATCTAAAACCAAAGAAAGCAAGAGCTCTACATATCATATATAGTCACAAAGGTTTCATCAATAAGGACATGAACTTCCTTTTTTATTCTCTGACTTCAAGGCATGAACTAACTCATTACAACAGAAGTGACCTTGTTGTCTTGTTGAAGACCCTCAAGCAATACACACTCATATTAGCATTGAATCTACAGAACACAGAGAGATTGATCTTTCTTTTGGTATATATATTACCCGGATCTAAATCTCTTTTGGTTGTTGGTCCCAGTGGATTCACCTTCTGATGAAGCATCAATGGATTTGGCAAAAGAATGAGAGAGATCACCATAAAGACTAGCCACAGTTCTGATATTGTTATTGAGCTCTCTTATCAAACCAACGTTTCTTCCCAAGTGATCTGCTTGTTTGGACTCATGGTTCTGATTGATCTCGTTGATCAGAAGCCTGTTTTGATCCAAAATGTCTTGAACCTGAACAAAGCTCTTCTGGAAACTCTGCAACACTTTGCCATCCATCTGGTACCTCTCTCCAAATCCGGAAAACACATCTCCTTCCATTCTTGATTCCATTAATCTCAAATCTTGTTTGTTCTTGTTCCTGAGATTAACCATCAGTTACAAACCAAAAGAGGGGTTATTAAAATCTACAAGCAAGACATAGCTTTCAAACTCACATCTAACAACAGTGTTTTAGTATTCTTCTTCCGTTGACCTTGTGTCTATAAGCTCTTCATCTCATATAAGATTCCAACTTTTCCAGTAGTAGCACATAGCATAGATAAATAAATCTTTCTTTTTCAGTTATATATCAATCAATGTTTTGTGGACAAAGATCTATATATAGATAAAAATAGATGTTCTATAAGTAGACTAGAGACCATAAGATTCGTAGCAATATGTAACGTCTATAGATGAAGACCAAGAAACAAAAAGATTCATATCCATGAATCCATTAAAGCAAAGCAAAGCAGATTATGTGTTTGTTACCTTTTAAAAGCAGAAAATAAGAAGCTCTGGGAAGTACAGATAATAACAGAGATGAAAAAAGATTATATATTTTTCTCGGGAAGTAAAACCAAAGAATCTTATTTTCTCTCGAGAAAAATTATATGACAATTATTGGATGCTGGGAAACCAATGAAAAAAAAGGAATCTACTTGTCGTCTCTAAGACAAAACAGTCTGAGACAGAGAGAGATTTGATAGGAATGTAATATTAATATACATGTAAATGTTCTTTATCTTTTTTTTTTCTGTAAACTCTTTTAAACAAAAGAAGATCTTGTTGGGCTGTACTTACTCTGCATCTCAGTTGTGTAGTTATTATGGAGAGGTTTAAAGGTGTGTGATGTGATGTCAGTGCCAGACATCTGCAGCGGATAGTTATGACCCGACCCATAACATTTGTGTTATTGCATTTTTTAGACTTCATTTATGGGCCTAAGCCCATTTATTATATATTTAGGGCTTAAGTGTCAATTTTTCAGCCCATAATTGTCAGTGTATCTATCTCACCATTTATACTGCTTGAACATAGAAAGATATCACTTGTGGTACGTTAAGGTTTACTCTCCACACATTTGGTTAGTTACATGAAACAAAAGTAGAATGGGATCTTTATAAGAATCTTTCTTAACCTTCTTCTTCGCTGTCAAATAGTGTCTTCTAATGGTTCTTCACATGTGCCTCTCTGGTCCACACTACATGACTACACATACGTGTTCTCTACGTCAACTTACCCCAACTTGTGATGAAAATGCTGCCCCTCCTTGACTCATAACTTCAACTACCTCCAAGTAAACGGGTGTCTTATTACCGTGATTAGCTCTCTTTTACTTACGTGAGACACAAGTTAATGTACAGGAAAAGAACTTAAGCTTTATGTCTCACTCTTTTGTCTGCTCTTCGTTCTTCTCAACGCTGCGGTGTGAATCCACCGGCTTCTCCTTTAACAACCTGTCAGTAAATATCAATGTCTACATCATCATTAAAATCACCAGCGATCCAATGATGCTGAACAGGCAGGCAAAGAAAAGAGCCATTTTGTTTGTATCTAAGAGTGGTCCTTTGTTTTCATACCCCCCATAATGGTATCATCCAAAAGCTTATCTCCGTCTCTCCAACGTTCACCACACAGTTCATCCACCAGCCTCAGAGAGCCTCTCTATATAAACACTGAAGAGAAGAGAGGAGAATAGAGCAACAAACTTAAAACCAACCAATCAAAATGTTGCGCATTATCTTCCTCTTATCTCTCCTTTTCGCTCTATCCAATGCATCAGTTCAAGACTTCTGTGTCGCCAACCTGAAACGCGCTGAGACCCCTGCGGGTTACCCTTGCATTCGTCCCATTCATGTCAAAGCCTCGGACTTCGTCTTTAGCTTAGGCACTCCTGGGAACACTACCAACATCATCAGCGCTGCGGTCACACCAGGCTTCGTAGCTCAGTTCCCAGCTTTGAACGGTCTAGGCATCTCTACAGCTAGACTTGACCTAGCACCTAAAGGTGTGATCCCAATGCACACTCACCCTGGTGCCTCTGAGGTTCTCTTTGTCCTTGACGGCTCAATCACCGCTGGATTCATCTCCTCTGCAAACTCTGTCTATGTGCAGACACTAAAACCAGGACAGATCATGGTGTTCCCACAGGGCCTGCTTCATTTCCAGATCAATGCGGGTAAAACCGCTGCTGCAGCCTTTGTCACTTTCAGCAGCGCAAGTCCTGGTCTCCAGATTCTTGACTTTGCGCTTTTTGCCAACAGTCTTTCCACTGAACTCGTCTCGGCTACTACTTTCCTTGAGCCTACTGTAGTCAAGGCGCTTAAGGGTGTTCTTGGAGGAACTGGTTAAGAAAGAAAAAAGACTTAGGACTCCTCCTCCTTTGACTGAAACAACAATGCCTGTTTGTTTTTCTTTTCTCTTTGATGGATTCTTGTCTTCTCTGTTTTTGTATTCCTTGTAATTCTTCAAAAACCTGTCATCATGGTTACATTGTAATGTGAGCTTTTCATTTCATATGCTGAAGTTGGTCACACCTTTTATATCACTTCTCAAAACTAAAATATAAGCATTGACCTTATGTGAAACTTAGAAGAAGAAAATAAGCAAAGATATGCTAACTTTTAGGACCAGGCTCTCCACATGGGTTTGAGTGGTCCCATATCTAAGTTGAGATCGGTCCACTGCAACTATTCTACATGACATGAACCCTCAAGGACCATACAAAAAAAAGGAGACATGATGCGTACAATCCTCCTTTAGTGTCTTGTTAAACTTAGATCTATCACTGGGGAATCAAAATAACAATGATACTATCAAATTTGAGAATCTAAGAACTTTGATTGATATTATTACCAAACACCCTTTCATTGACACGAATCTGGTTCCAGATTAGTACCAGAGAGATCTGTCTGAAAGATTAAAGCTTTGAAGCAGCAAACTGAATATTTCATTTGGATTACCTCAAAGACTAAAACTTTACAGACAAAAAGAGGACCAAAATTGAGATGACTTAACTCCAACTGCAGAGATCCAGATTCAGTGTCTATTATCATTGATCTTACGGAGAAGCTGTCGTCTTTTGATAAGCAAGAAAGCAGCAATAACTACTTGTAAAGCGGCAGCTACACCGGCGAAGAAGAGCCCCACCGTCTTCCCCGTGTTCAGCTTCTTCTGCTTCCGTGGCCGTTGATGGTTTCGGTTCCTTCTCTGTCTCCATTTCTTTCTTTGGTGATGCTTCTCGTGAATTGGTTTGCTACTCCCGACCTTTACCGGAGGAGGAGGCGGCGGTGGAGTTAATAATTGAGGTGGTGGTGGTGGTGGTGGAGGAGAGATGGATGAGTCTTGTGATTGTGAGTCAACTGAGATAGAAGCAGAGACGATGAAGACGAAGCACAAAAGAAACAGAGTCAATGGCGCTTCCATGGATAGAAACAGAGTCAGATTTGAGTGGAAACAGAGATCTCGAAAACTTAAGCTCATCAACGAGCTCAAAGTCTCAGAATTTTGAAACTAGGGTTTCTTTCTCTGAACTTCATAGCTTCGCTTCGATCAGACGAAAAGCTCGAAAACTATAAAATATCTGCAAAATCAATTAGTTGCGTACTTGGAGGATAGTCTGAAGAAGGGGTCGTGGACAAAAAAGAAGAAACTGATCAAAAGGAATCGATTTGAGTAGAGAGAGAAGCAAATCTGAAGAACGTTGACGTAAATCTGTTGATTTGGGAAGGTGACGACGACGAAGACGATGACTGATGGAAACTTTTATGATATTTTAAAGATCAGTGGGTCCAAGTGTCCAACCCACGTTTCAACTCGGCCCATTTGGATATTCTTTATTATTATTTTATATACCAGGCCCATCATCACATTTTGAGTATTGTGGATGGTTTTAACAAAAAAGAAATGATGATTACCTACTCTTGTCGATTAGGATAATTTAAAGCCCATGGGCTGCTTTTTGAAACTGGGTCGGTGTATAAAATCTGTATTTATTTTTTCAAGATTCCCCTTATTTACTTTTTTTTCTGCACGCGAAATAAAATCCTATATAAATAAAAACCCTACGCCTCTCTCTCCATCGTCTTCTCTACAGTCTCACAAAGTTCCTTCCTTCCTTCATGTAAATCTTTGTTTCCATAAAAACTTATATTAAAAATTATTAAACATCGAATTCGAGGAAACTCACCCTTAGGGTTTCCAATCTCCTCCCTCTAAATCAGATCCTTCTTCCTAATCATAATCGCTAAGATCCTTACTTTTGGTAAGCCCAAAACTCACTCAAAAAGATTCGATTTTTAGCTTCGGTAGAAGGACGGTGAACCGGAGCTAGCTTCGGATTTGAGTTTCCAGGCATTGTTGACTTTAATACATCTAAAGGAACAGACTTTCGAATCTGGGTAACAATGGATGACCTTGAAAATGCAATACTAATCATCTTCGACTCTGTTCCTGCCACCGCTGACTTAAAGTCTCAAGCCCTTAGTTACTGTCAGCGAGTCAAAGAAGCGCCAGATGTGTGCAGGATTTGTGTTGAGAAGCTCTGGTTCTGTAGCCTTGTCCAAGTCCAGTTCTGGTGTTTGCAGACCCTGCAGGATGTTTTGAAGGCTAAGTACGGATCCATGAGCTTGGATGAGAGGAGCTGTGTGAGGAACTCTGTGTTCTCCATGGCGTGTTTGGAAGGTGTTGATAATGAGAAAGTTGTGAGGGTTGTGGAAGGACCTGTGTTTGTTAAGAACAAGCTTGCTCAGGTTTTGGTTACTTTGATCTACTTTGAGTATCCTTTGGTTTGGTCGTCTGTGTTTGTTGATTTCTTGGGGCATTTAGGTAAAGGGGGTGTTGTGATCGACATGTTTTGTCGGGTTTTGAATGGGTTGGATGATGAGTTGATTAGCTTGGATTACCCTAGGTCGCCTGAGGAGATAGCTGTGGCTGCTCGGGTTAAGGATGCAATGAGGCAACAGTGTGTGCCTCAGATTGCTAGAGCTTGGTATGACATTGTCTCCTTGTACATGAACTCTGATCCTGATCTTGCTGCGTCTGTGTTGGATTGTATGAGAAGATTTGTGTCCTGGATTGATATTAATTTGGTTGCAAATGATGCGTTTGTTCCTCTGCTTTTTGAATTGATTTTGTCTGAGGGGTTGTCTGATCAAGTCCGTGGTGCAGCAGCTGGGTGTGTCTTAGCCTTGGTTGCTAAAAGGATGGAACCTCACTCAAAACTGCCCCTTTTGAAGACCCTTCAGATAAGCCGTGTTTTTGGTTTAGTGTCGGAAGATGTTGATTCAGAACTTGTGTCAAAGGTATCCGCGTTGGTTACTGGCTATGCTGTTGAGGTTCTTGAATGCCATAAGCGGTTGAACTCAGAGGAGACCAAGACAGTCTCCATGGATCTGCTTAACGAAGTTCTGCCATCGGTTTTTTATGTCATGCGGAACTGTGAGGTGGATTCTACTTTTAGCATCGTCCAGTTTCTCATGGGTTACGTTTCAACTCTCAAAGGCCAGACACTGAAGGAGAAGCAACTGCTTCACATTAATCAGATTCTTGAAGTGATTAGAATTCAGATTTGCTACGATCCCATGTATCGTAATAACCTTAATGCGCTGGATAAGTTTGGGTTGGAAGAGGAAGATAGAATGTCTGAGTTTAGGAAAGATCTCTTTGTCTTGTTACGTACAGTGGGACGTGTTGCTCCTGTAGTTACACAGCATTTCATTCGAAACGCCCTAGCAAATGCTGTTGAATCCTCTTCTGAGAGAAACGTTGAAGAAGTTGAAGCTGCGCTTTCGCTTTTGTATTCATTTGGAGAGTCTATGACGGAAGATGCCATGAAAACAGGATCTGGATGTTTGAGTGAATTAATTCCGATGCTCTTGACCACAAAGTTCCCTGGTCATTCTCATAGACTAGTTGCACTTGTATACTTAGAAAACATAACTAGGTACTTGAAGTTTATTCAAGAAAATTCCCAGTACATTCCAAATGTTCTTGGTGCTTTTCTTGATGAAAGGGGCTTGCATCACCCGAACGTTCATGTGAGCCGTAGAGCTAATTACTTGTTCATGAGAGTGGTGAAAATGTTAAAATCAAAGCTTGTTCCATTCATTGATGAAATCCTGCAGGTATGGAATTTATTTTATTCTGTCTGTAACTCTTGTTTATTCGTTTTATTAAATTTTATCTAACCAGTCTATCTTTTGGGACGATCAGAACCTTCAAGATACGTTGTCCCAGTTGACGACCATGAACTTTGCATCAAGAGAACTTTCAGGAACTGAAGATGGCAGTCACATTTTTGAGGTGATAGTTTTCCCCGTTGAAAGCTACTGTTTTCATTTATACATTCTATGTTGGAACTAAGTTCTCCCTTTTTCAATGCGTTTTACTGTAGGCGATTGGCTTAATCATAGGGGTAGAGGATGTCCCAGCTGAAAAGCAGTCAGAGTATCTGTCTTTACTGCTTACTCCTCTCTGTCAACAGGTTTTGGTTCTTACTATTCTCTTATTTGCATTACGCATTGTTTATGGTCAAATGTATTCAGATTCTTTCAATGTGATTTTACCAGATTGAGAAAGGACTTATGGAGGCAAAAGTTGCAAGCTCCGAAGACTTTCCTATAAAAATTGCTAATATCCAGTTTGCCATTGTGGCAATTAATGCTCTCAGCAAGGTTTGTGCTCCTTTTTTTATAGTTTGTTCATCAGATATCTTTCTGTATATGAGATTTGTTACTTTGTATCTTTAGGTTTGCTCTCTTCTGGTCTTGTCCTTACACTTTTGTTTTGAAATTCAGGGCTTTAGTGAACGTCTTGTTACTGCGAGCCGTCCTCGAATTGGTCTCATGTTTAAGCAGGTTTAGTATGAAAGATGTTTTGTTCTCTTTTTCTTATGAATCTTGCAGTGACATTCTCGTATAGTTTACTGCCGTAATTGAAATCTGATGGCTTTCTAACAATTGGTAACCTTGTGTAATGTAGACACTCGATGTGCTTCTAAGGATTTTGATTGAGTTTCCAAAGGTTGAGCCTTTGCGGAGTAAGGTATGAGTTTTAATTGTATGCTAATCAGTAGACATACTGTGACCTGTAGTGTTGATTCACGGTTAGCGTGTTCCTCCTCTCTTCAGGTGACATCGTTCATACACCGTATGGTTGAAATCCTTGGACCCTCTGTCTTGCCGTATCTTCCCAAGGCTTTAGAACAGCTTCTTGCTGACAGTGAGGTATACCAAAATTTTCAAACTCACCTTATATTGTTCAGTTCCCCTTTGCTTCTGATCCTCAAAATAACAATTAGTTGAAGCTCCTATTGTTCACTTGCTTGCTTCTCTGCGATTAACTTTTTCAACAAATAATGAAATATATGGTGTAGCAGCCAAAGGAAATGGTTGGCTTCCTGGTATTACTCAATCAGCTTATCTGCAAGTTCAGCAGCTCTCTCCGTGGTATACTGGAAGAAGTCTATCCTGTGGTTGCTGGTAGGATTTTCAGTGTAATTCCAAGAGATGGCTTCCCCTCACGCCCTGGAGCTGTTACTGAGGTATTTGTTTGATTATTCTCTTAGCTCAATGTGTTAATAATCTTCATGAGTGGTTCTTGGGCTATCATGCTATTGTAAACTGGGAACATGTTGTTATCGTACTGTCCTTTATACCACAGTCTTATATCTTTCTGTGTAGGAAATGAGGGAACTGATCGAGCTTCAAAGGACGCTGTACACATTTCTTCATGTGATAGCCACACATGATCTCTCTTCTGTATTCCTTACCCCTAAAAGTATGGTGTATTTAGAAACGATGATGCAGCTGCTTTTGACCACTTCTTGTAATCACAAGGATATTACCGTGCGAAAGGTTTGTAACACTTGCCCTTTGCTTACATTCTCACACACTTTTGATTAATAAATTTTCGTTTTCTTACTTAGTACGCCTTTCTTTTACTGGTTGCCATTGAATAGGCATGCGTGCAGATATTCATAAGACTTATTGAAGATTGGTGTGCCAAACCATATACAGAGGAGAAGGTCTGCCTTGCTACATATACATGTTCACTTTCTTTTCTTAATGGAAGAACCACAAATGTCATAATAATCGAAAATTACTTGGTTTCAGGTCCCTGGTTTTCAGGATTTCGTGATCAAAACATTTGCAACAAACTGCTGCTTTTTCAGTGTACTCGATAAATCATTTGACTTCAATGATGCGAATACTGTAAGGATAAGAAAACTTGAGTTGTCTTTTCTTTTTAGACGTTTTATCTACCAATTAGGAGAACTGTTTCCGCAACTGACAGATTTTCTTCCTTCTCCTCTGCATCTCTGACTTGTGAACACAGCATGGCTTGTTCGGGGAAATCATCACGGCTCAGAAAGTGATGTATGGAAAATTTGGTAATGCGTTTCTCAACCACCTTATGTCCGAAGCATTTCCATCAGCACATTGTCCACAAGATTTGGCGGAGCAGTATTGCCAAAAGTTTCAGGTTCGTTAAGTTTTACTCCTTCAAAACTTACCATATGGCTTCTGTGCTTAAACATGGCTTCTCCTTGGTATACAGGCTAATGATGTTGGGGGGCTCAAGTTATACTACCAGTCCCTTATAAAAAGTCTCAGGCTTCAACAAAACGGGAGTCATGTTTTCAGATAGCATTCGAAACAAAGGTCTCAGGTCAATTCTGCTGCGAGCTACCACTGAACTTTAAAAGGTTTGACCACAAAGCTGTCACCGTTGAAACAATGTCTTTGATTCATATATTGATGTTTAGTCTCTCTGCAGGTTTCTCCAGATGTAAATATTGTTGTCAATGTGTCACTTGAGAGGCAAGGCAACAAGGTTGGTTCTCACCATTCACCAGATTCATTTTATCAAAAATCATTCATTATGCTGACGTTAAATTTCTTTGCTCTTGGTTTTTTTCCATATATGCAGTTGTAGTTTTACCAAAGGAACATGTTATTGATTCACTCCCCGAAGTAGTTTACTCGAACCAAGACATTGCAAGTTCTTACACTGCAACACTCCAGATGTTTTTTTCTTTTTTTCTTGCTCTTTTGTGATGGGATTGTATCTATAAAGCCTCCTCTTTTTGTCCTATCTCCAAATTTTGATTATGTCATGAACTTGTGCTTTCAGTGGTACGTGCTTCTTCTTGTCCATGAATATACTGGAAAAAAAAAACAGAGAAACATAAAGTTTTGGCTGATTCTTTAATTTAATGATTCACTATGAAATTATTATTATTATCTTGATTATGTGTAAGTTTAATTCTTCCCAAAACAATCGAACATATTCTTAAATTTCTAAACATGTATGTGATGTCCTAAGTATATAGACCCTAAGTTACTGTTTTGAAATAACAAAAGTTATCTAGTATATATACTCTAAATTCTAAATCTTGTGGTCCAAACCTTAGTTCTTCAACTTTACAAAACGTTAACACAAAGTTTTTAAAATGTATTTTGAAAAAGAAAATTATATGTTGCCTATTTTTGAAAAATTTAGACTACTTTCCTAATTATCCTTTTAAAGTCCAAATAGTTTGATTCATAGCTGCCGTTGAAAAGGTCTATGAGGCGTACAAATTTATTTTGGCACTTGTATGTGTATGCATAGACGTAATCATTCTTAAACACTCAATTTTTTAATCCTACAAAACCTAAACAATTTAAGTCTTTTATTTTAATTTTTGAAAATAATCTATTTTTCTTTTAAAATATTAAGATCACTTTTCTAATTTTCACTTTTAGAAAGAAAAATAACTTTAAATACTGCCAAGCTTTGAAGATTATTTTGGACACTTTTGTTTCGGCACTCGTATTTGTATGTGTATGCACAGACGTAATATGTTAAAAGTGTAAACAAATATTTGTTGTGGCGTCGTGAATACAAATGAGAATGGGACTTAACGAGTTTAATTTCTTTGCGGTTAGAGAGAGTGTTTATATATTTAAAACAAGAACACGTGATTGATCATCTTTTCTCTAAATATAATATCCTAAAATGGACCAAGGTCGAGAGCAACCTCGTCTTGATGCCATTCCAAAGCTGCCACAGAATAAAACCTCATTTTTATAATAGTGTTTTCTTTTATAATATGTTCCTTTTTTCAAAATATACTCAAAGTTGCCAACAAGTGTCTTATAATTGAAACACCTGAAAAATCATGATTACATTCCTCTCTTTTTTGTTTCCTAGATCATGTATACACTTGCTTTTTTCTCCATTTGAAAAAGTTTTTTTTTCATTCAAATTCACAGTCAAAAGTTTTTTTTCCCATTCAAATACACAGTTAATTTTGATATGTTTCACACTTTTCATCCAAATCCTCTATTTTTATTACTTTCTATTCTTACTTGCCGGTCTTATTTAATTAGATGCATTGATCTCATTCACATAATTTATTCTTATTAAAATCCATATACAGTCCTGTAATAATTAAGTCTAGCACCACTTGAATTTCCTGGTCAAATTAGTTAAACCAACCAAGTTATTAGTTCAGTTTCGTTTGGTTCAATTTTAATTATATATTCAAATCCTATGTATACCATCTACATAAAAATATATATAATGTGATTATCAATCCTATACTATCTACATTAAATATATAAAATGTGATTTTCATGTATATATTATGTGATATATAACATAGTTTTACGTTTGATACTCCTCTAGAAGCAATTGACTATCTGATTACACATAATCGATATAATGATGATACAATTTTGTTGAATTTAAATAATATATATGTCACATGGTGACGACAAAAAGTTTAATATATACGTCACGTGGTAAATGTGTCACTAGATGTTAGTACAGTTCACATCTTTTTCTCCCTTTACAAAGGCAGTTCACGACTTTGTTTACGCCAACTTTTTAGTCTTTCATCAGTTAAAAAACCTTAAGATGTTATCAGTTTCTCATTAAACTAACGATTACCTAACTATAGCTTTGCCTTTTTGATGTATTTTTCATGAAAACACACAATGAAAAAATAGTTTCAAGGAAAAAAAAACACAATAAAAAGCTACGTAACTTATATAAAATGTTCAGGCTTTTCTTCAAAAGATTTGGCAAAGAAGTTGTTGCCCTGTCACTCTCAGAATATTTTAAAATGTTGAAAACTAAATGAATGATAATGAGAAAAATTGACCTTAACGAAAAGCAAATCTCTGTTTGCTTTGTATTACTATTTATTAGAAAATAATATGGGTGCATCATCTCATACGGCCACCACGTAGTAACATAACCAACTTTTTATTTGGTACTTTGGTGCAAAAAATAATTTACAAAACAAAGTTTTTTTTGTGATAATTACAAAATAAAGTTCTTGCGCATGCAACCATATTTTATGTATGCGTATGACACGACAGAAGAAGATATAGTGGAACTCTACATTTGTATCATTTTTATTAAAGATATTACTTAAATTGATATATGAGATTTCTATAAACTTCGTCATAAGGTGAAAATGTTAATATAAACAAATTGTATATATTAATTATTATTATTATTTTGACGATGTATTACTTATTTTTAGTAAGATGTAAAATACAATTGGCCGACTTTAATATAGTATTAGAACAAATTGTATTTGATGTTTAACCACTCAGCCTAACGGAGAAAACAGAGGATAGATACCATTGTTTCAAGTCAATGGTGTGGCCAAAGCCAATGCCAAAGCCAAAGGTATTGGATTAAACATTCCAAATTTCTAATTTCACAGAGAAAAAGAGACAGAAAAACAGTCCAACTTACTATTAATTTTTTAGAGAAGTAACAAAGTTTATTTAGCAGAAGCAACATTTCTTCTAGATGAAAATGAATATATGATACATATATAACCATTTGATTAACTACTTACAAGTGTATGATAGTAGCCAATAAACATAAACAAGAATGAGATGGCTTGAGATAGTCAAAGAAAATTACTAATAGATCCAAAACCGTCTCTGAATATGTCTCTTGCACAACTAAGCTAATCTGTTATCATAAATTAATACCAAATTGTATCATATAACCAACCAAAACAACGAATTGGAATGAAAAAAAAAACAATAACAATAAAAACATAAACATAAAGTTTCTTTTGGTAGTTTAGGAAATTATACTTCATTAATAGAGCTTAAAACATAAAGTTTGAAACTATATAAAGTAATAAAAAACACAGGGATCTAAGAAAAATCTTACTCATTTGCATATTTTATTCACAATTGATTATACTAAGTGGTTGATGTCTTTTTAAGACTACAGACTTACTTTTTGTGAGTCTTCACCACTATTTTCAAAGAAGTTTCATCATCTCCTATATATATTTCATGAAAAAGAAAACCATTTAACAATATAGAGAGACAAAATCTTCTGAAAGAAACACAAAAAAAAAGATAAAATTCTTTCAGATGAAAGTAATGAGATTTTCTTGGAAGAACATATGTCTTCCTATAAGCTGCATCAATGATACAAACCAGACGAAGACTACAACAAACCCATCTAAGGAAAGACTTCTTCTGCTCTCTAGACAAACCTCTGTTCCAAGCAGAGTATACTTGTCTGATTTCAGCAACTCAACCATCTCACTCAACGACTTCTCAAACTCTTTTCTCATGGACATTCACATCTTCACCTTAGAAGAACTCAAAACGATCACACAAGGCTTCTCAAAGCATAACTACCTCGGTGAAGGAGGGTTCGGGGAAGTCTACAAAGGGTTTGTTGATGATAGCCTCAAGACTGGTTTGAAAGCTCAGCCTGTTGCTGTCAAGGCTTTGAAACGAGAAGGTGGACAAGGCCATAGAGAGTGGCTGGTAATAATATTTTGTGAACTTGATCAGATCATATGAGAATGGGAGCATAGAAACTTTTTTTTAAATGTTTCTTTGACATGAATGCAGGCTGAAGTTATAATCCTTGGTCAGTTGAAGCATCGGCATCTTGTGAACTTGATCGGATACTGCTGTGAGGATGATCACAGGCTTCTAGTTTATGAATACATGGAACGTGGCAATCTAGAAGATCATCTGTTTCAAAGTGAGTCAATTAGTTCATACAAAAAAACTAGCAATGATTGTTATATAGAGATGCAGGTTACTAACAATATGAGTACTGTTTGGTGTGTAATGCAGAGTATGGTGGAGCCTTGCCTTGGTTAACCAGAGTGAAGATTCTGCTTGGTGCTGCGAAAGGCCTTGAGTTTCTTCACAGAGGAAAGAAACCTGTTATATACAGAGATTTTAAGCCTTCCAACATCCTCTTGAGCTCGGTAATTCAAAGCTTCCTTCCTGTTTTTTTTCATTTCAATATAGATATTGTCATGTCAGATAACTTATATCTTTATATCTGAAACTTTCAGGATTACAGCTCCAAGCTTTCAGATTTTGGCTTAGCCACAGATGGATCAGAGGCAGAAGACTCAAACTTCAGCAAAAATGTCATGGGCACAGAAGGTTATGCCGCTCCGGAATACATCTCAACAGGTTAAAGAACATAACAATAAGGCTGCTTGTCATAATCACAACCAATACATTATCTTACATGTTTCTTGGTGCGTTTCAGGTAACTTGACAACTATGAGCGATGTGTTCAGTTTCGGTGTGGTGCTTGTGGAGATGCTAACAGCTAGAAAGGCAGTAGAGAAGTACCGGTCATCACAGAGAGGGAGGAACCTAGTGGAATGGGCAAGACCTATGTTAAAAGATCCCAACAAGCTTGAACGTATCATAGACCCTAGCCTCGAAGGGAGATACTCACTAGAAGGCATCAGAAAAGCAGCTGCTTTGGCTTACCAGTGCCTAAGCCACAATCCTAAGTCACGACCCACTATGACCACCGTGGTCAAGACCCTAGAGCCACTTCTAGACCTCAAAGACATCCAAAACGGGCCGTTTGTGTATATAGTTCCAGTAGCAGGTGCAAGTGAAGTTAATGACATCAAATGTAAGGATCATGTCAAAGTCACAAAGGAGGAAACAGAGAAAGAAGCAAAAGTATGTCCAAGACATCGAGCAGGTCGAAGGAAGAGACGTAAGCACAGGGCAGTGAAGTCTCGCGCCGTATATTCAGACACTACTCTGTACAAGAGTCTAGGAACCAGTTTATACACACAAGCAGAGTAGTTAAACGCAGAAAAAAAATATTTATTTAATTTTTATACAGGTATAGAAACTATAGTATATAACACAGGAAAAATACAAAATAAAAGTTGTGTTAGATAAGTGAAAATACAATAGGATTCTGTGAAAATATGCAGAAATGTTGTGAAAGAAACGTAGCTTAAAAAGTGAGCTACATAGATATTTCAGCAGTCAATTTTTTTCTTTTTTGATTTTGTAACTAAGAGATGTGTAAGTCTGAATTGTATGCAGTGTTCAAAAGGGACAGTACTACTTGGATTTTTATTTCACCACAAAGACTCAAACATCATATCCTAAATTGACTGTAGTTCACCAACTACGCAAACATGTTGCAGTTTCAGACAAAACAGTTATCATATGAAACCAGATTAGATAACATACCTTGGTCATGAAGAAAGAATTCTTAATCCCACCAAACCCCACTCAAAGACGTGTAGAAAACCAATTCCCTGTTGTTGCTTTCTTCTCCCTCTAATTTTCTCATTGGCCCTGAATGACAAGAAGCAGCCATATTGTGGATTGGTCTATTTCTAAGGTGACTTCAATACATAACAGGTTATATGTCACTAACAACAAAACTGAAACAATACAGAGAACTGTAATGAATAGTCAACGTGTATCATTGATTATCCAGATTTTCATGAGATCAGTAAGTTTTTTTCAACTTAAATCATCAACTGAAACATAAACTTCCACATATATATGAAATTTTCACATGGAGATACGTTCCGTATAGCTTTCTGAGTTCAGTAGCTACACAATGATGTGGAATCTACTCAACATCATGGGTTTGATTGATCCCCACTACCCTTACACCTAGCATTCTATACAATAGCTAGTAACACTAGAAGACGCATTCCAGAATATCCTTAAGCCTGAGTAGGTCCACAATGAAGCAAGAAGACTTCAAAATAACAAATCTACCAACCATCAAATGATTAGTTCAACTTCTTATTTCTTTTCCTCCTAGGCTTCTTTTTCACCACTCGGTTTCTAGCATCCTCGTCAGTTTGATCTCGTAGCCAGTCCGCATGGTACTTCTCATCGTATGGGACAACCTCCCCATCGACAAACGGCTCTCCTGCAAAAGAAAACAATGCATGATTAATAAACAAAGAGTACTGCAGATACTAAATATAAAGGCTACAACTGCTTTTGTTAGAAACTTAAGCAGCAAATCAAACCTCCATATCCACTGTCACCATCCACTATATATGAATCTGGCAGAACCCATCTAACATCAGGCAGAGCTGTGATCAAAACATAAGCCACGGTTACAGCATTATCCAACAAAACTAGAACATAAAAATGAGATTTATAAAGGATCTGTGTCAATACATCTAATCTTGTAAGTCAAAGGTTCATGAACCCTGCAGCCAAATGCATAGTAGTACTTTGTGGAAACAGAATAAATCGATTTTTTAGCTTCTTCTTCGCTGCACACAATAAGCAACCATAATCATAATACCATAAAGCTTCGATCTTTTTATCAAAGAAGTTGCCTTTATGAAAAATTTATTGATTAGTTACCTCCCTAGAGCCATGGCTAGAGTTTTGACAAAGCCTTGTACGATGTCGTTTCGAGGTGGGTATCCTTTGGGAGGCTTCATGAGCACCAGCCAGTGCTTGTAATCGCAGCCTTCTACTAAACTCGGCACTTGGATTAACTCGGAGCAACGAGTCGTGTTCGAGTTAACGGAACCAGAGCTTCCGGAGAACGGAAGTAACGGAGTAAGTCGAAACCGGACGGCCGCCGTCAAGTTTAACGGTCTTCTGATGATGCTCGCCATTGGTGCGACTGAGCGTAAAAGGATGGAACCTTGATAATGTATCAGACCCTCCAATTCGGAGAGAGTGTTTGCGTTCGTTCTACGTCTTTTTTTTTGTGTCTCATGTTTATTTTCCAGTCATAAACCAACCGGCTTGTGGTTTGGTTTTGGTTCGGTATTGTTTTGATTTGGTTAGTTGCTATTTCGTTTTAATTTCATTTTGGTTTTAGATTCGAGTCAAATAAACACTTATTCAGCTACCGGTTTTTCTCTCTCTTCTTCCTCTGTTCCCTCACTAAAACTTTTCACAGAGGGAAGAGATGAGAAAACTCATGTATAATATTATGATCTTATAAGATCAGATCTTTTGTTCCTTTTAATATCTATCTTCCGGTTAGCGGATCTAAAGTTTCGTTAGGCGATTTTGTGTTTTCGCTTTGGCGATTTTGTTGTGTTTTCAAGCTAATCGGAGCAACTATTCATGTTTATTTACCTTTTATCTCCGACTTGGCTTGAGTCAATAAAGTTCCGATCTTGTACAATCGGATTTGTTTTTAAGCTTCTTCTCCCACTAAAATCGTTTTATCCCGACTGTCTTCTTTAAGTTTCTTCTTCCAGCCTGGTTATTCTCTATCTTCAGTATCAAAGACATCAATCTTTGCTTCTGCTATATAAGCAAAGTCGTATGTCGAGATGAAGATTGAAGCTTTGCAAGTTTGTCTTAGCGGTTTTGTTTCAGTTTAAGAAGAGTTGAAGCTTGTTATATACAAGTGTTTCAACGAAGACTGTTAACGAATCGTTTCAAGCTTCTTGGTAGATGTTCTTCCGGTGAAAAGATTGAAACTTTCAAAGAAGGCAGAGGCGTTAAAGGGAATGAAGCATGCAAGTGGAATCAAAGTTGGTAGGGATCTATAGCTCCAGGAGTGTTTCACGATCAATTTTGTGAGTTGAAGCCGGCCTCTGTATCGGCTGTGTGACGTCGGTCCCTGTTCCGGCAAAGATCCAGCCTTCCCCATTCAAGGACACGTCATAAGTCACGTAGGGACACGTGTAGCTGATGCAATTGTCTTCATCTCTACGTTTGGGCTTTAATTTGGGTTTAATCAAATTGTTGTAATGGGTTTCTTTCCACTTGTAATTATCTTCTTAGCCTTTATGGCTATAAGAAATGAAATTTAAGTTGACAAAAAAAAAAAAAAACACTTATTCAGCTGAAATTTATATTTATATAGGATAATCCAACTAGAAAATGAAATTTCTAAAACTTTAAACTTCGGTAATCATTTATCGAATTTGACCAACTTTGTAACGAATTAAAATCAAATTAATGTAAAACATTTATTTGTTAGATTCGGGCATTTGGGCTTTGTTTGTCTCTGATATCTATGGGCCAGCTCTCCTAAGACGTTTTCAATCTCTATGTTTTTGTGTTTCCTTGATGGGCAGCATAAAGATTGATGAACTGATTATTGACCGAACACTAGATTGGACGCATGACTACACTATCTTACAAAGCCAGGTCTTAATCATACTCTATGTACAAGACTCAAAGGCACCCCTAAATGTAAAAAGTCACATCTCCACAAACTCTAAGACATACATCGGTTTGTTAGATCATGTTACAATCTTTTAACATGAATCTCTCAGTGAGCACCTTTCTTTCGTTTACATTCCATCTAGCCATAACTCATAAGGGATGCTAGTGTAAATAATCTCTATCTTTTGTACATCCTTTTTTTGTTTTGCTAAATTGTTCCCTACACAAGCTCGTGTAGCATCTCTCCTTATGATGTATGAACTATGAACCTTTGATTCGATCTTTTACTTAGTTAATCACTTGAAGCATACATGTTTCAAAAGTCACATCAAAAACACATACTATAATAATATATTAAATAAATTGACAATTGATATAAGTAATCGGCGCTTGTGGCCCAATAGCGATTAACTTGAATACAAAGTATAATACGGTGAAGCCACTTGGGTTCGAGTCCTAGTCACTAGAAAATTAAAATTTTGGCATGACAAGAGACCGACATGTTGACCGAAAATATAGGCTATTAACACGTGGCTAGTGTGAACTCACTTTGGTAGGACCAATGGTACCTCTGTATAATTCCAAAAAAAAAAACAACTTACAGCACTAGTAAAACAACATTTGATTGTGCTTCTTTCAAAAACAATAGATTGTATGATATAACTTCCAACCAAGAAACATAGAAAACAAAACTTCAAGTTCGATTTTCTTTTGCCAAAAGTTATTGTTTAACTTGAGACATTAAGTACACACAAACAGAAACTTGTGTTGTGTACGTCTTATATTCATTTCTCACATGCGACTGTCTTCAATCAAACCCTTCCAGCTTCTAGTTTATATCCCATTTTATTGTTTCTGTTTTTATATTCTCAGAAGATATATATAGCAAGTTGATGGAAAATATACTTGTAAGTAATACAAATTTCGAATCAATGTACATAGCCAATATGTGTGCCTACACGTTACAGTTATGCTCAAATAAGATTCTTAATTCGATTTTATCATAATATAATAGATTCCAAATTTGGAGGATATTGTTGTTTTTAACAAATAAGAAAGAAACTATATTAACCAGAGGTCATTAGTTTAACTAAAAAGAATTTTGACCATTGTGTCAGAGGTCTCCAGTTCGAGTGACCGTTTGGACGAAACAAATATTATATATTGTGGTTTCGACCCTAGGGAGATTAGAGATTCGACCTGAACTTCCTAGTAATTAAAAAAACAAAAACTATAGTGTCGTCAGTTAGTGAAAATTGGACAAACCAAAACATCTAATTTATTTATAAACAAGAAAACACATCTGAATGTTTTGTTTTATAGTAGGGCATCTCCGACTCAACTTTATTTTTTCATTTAAAATGGAAAAAAATGGAATATAGAGTAAACAATGTTCCAACACCACTTCATTTCTCATTTTATAATGAAGTTTATTTTATAAATAGAGTAATCTATTTTTTTATTTGTTCATTACACTAGAGTTAAAAATGGAGTAGAGGTGAAACATTTTTACTCAATATTCCATTTTACTTTATTTTGGAAAAAAATGAAGTTTTACATTGAAAATGCTCTAATGAAAGTAACTAAATCATTCAAAGAACAAAAAAAAACACGTGTTGTGTCTAATGGCCTAAAGAAGTCACCTTGTGCCATTTCTATTTTGTGATAGAGAATCATCATAAAGATAAGCATGACCCTACTAGTTACTACCTTCGAGGGTTTTTGTTCATACATGTCTTTTTAGTAAGAAAAAATTCATCAAGTTTCAATAGAATAGTATCAACATTATTTTGTTCTTGTTTAACTAAGCTCACAATGACACAACTCCGAACCCTTCAAAATTATTAGCAGCCCAAAAATTTCCACAAGTACACAAATCCGGCAAAAACAAATACATACAGAGACCATTCTTGGTTACTGACGAAAAAATCAAATCTGAAAACCGGATCCTTTTACAGGTGGTGATCCTTTAACCGAACGGTTACCACCCGGTTCAAACATTTTTTGAGTTTTTTTTAAGATAAACTAGCCAAGCAGCTATCGGACCTAGACATAACATTAGAAACACAATCACCATCTTCCTCTCTAGAAGGACTACTAGGCAATGATCTAAGCATCCTCGGAGAATCCAAGCTTCTTCTCAGGATCTGTGTCATCGCAGAGATCAAACGTCCGGTCGGGTTAGGAGGTGGGCTTGAGGACTTGAACTTATAACACGTGTTCATGTGTCTTGCAATAGCTTCCTCTATAGTTAACAAACGTTTTGTTCTTATAACCTCGTACTTCACAGCTTCAGAACAGAGTCCACATATCCATTTACCCATGTAATGCTCTCTGATCATCTCTATGTAAGATTGTGTGCACTCCTCGGTTAATCCGCAGCAGTCACACGTCACAGGCTCTGGCTCGTCGTATGAGATTTGTGGTGTTGTTGAAGGAGATGGCTGGTGAGAGGTGATCATGACGACCTCTGGTGTTGAAAGTAGCATCGTTGGAGAGAAGAGAGAATGTGTAGGCGAAGGAGAAGCAATGATTGGTCTTATAAAGGTTATAAGAAGAAGAATAGTATATGCCACGTCAGATTATTTTGATATTCGGACAACTTAATCATCGCCGTCTAACTGGAGTTAGCTAGCTGGCGATGAAACCGACCCTCTCTTAACATTTATTCACATATATAGAAAAATAATTTAATAAAAAATATGTTATTTTACTTTCAGCCGTTTCGGTTTTGTTTTCATTTGACTAATTTAGCCAATCAGAATTCGCCACGTGGTATCTGACACCATTTACAAGCAATTTTAGTGTTTTAACTATGGGCGAAAACAACATGATTTAAGTTTTGTGTCACGGCATTAATTTTGCTAATATTAAATTATGTGTAATTTTAAATTTTTGAGTTTAATTTTTATTAAATTTCAAGTTTTTTTTGTGTGGGTTAGTTTATGTTTTTGAGTGTATACGACCTAGTCAAATCATTAATTGCTAAATACAGTAGTTGCGTTTTAATCGTGGTTAACTACAATCGTTGATCTTTCTGTCGCCAATGGTCCGATGCGGTGTCTTCGGCAGTATCCAATATTGGTTAGATTCAATAATTGAATTATTTATTTAGGAGATTAGAAACCATGATTTTGGGTTTTTCAGAAAAAAAAAAAAACATGCATCATTTCGGATAAGACCTATCTATACCAAAAAAAAATTCTAAAGACATGCCATTAGCTCTTATTCAACGGAGTTACATGTAAAATGAATTACACATAGTGTTTTTAATTTTAAATAAATACTTCCATATTCAATTTAGAAATACGAGTGTTAGAAAAAAAAATAGTTTTAGCACACTCTTCTTTTTGTGAGTTGACATGCTTACACATGCCTTATAAATGATTCTCACTAGTTTTTTGTAACTATTTAGCAAAAGTAGTAATAAGTTACATACTTTACATATAATGGCCACGTATATAATTCAGTTTTTTAGTTGAATGATTGCGTGGAATAATCAGACCAAGGTATATGCCTTGTTGGCGATTCCTTATAGATCCAATATACACCATACAGCCAATGAAGAACGAGCTAGTTGCGATTATTTTTTTAATCATTTTCTTGTTACTTTAATTATTTATTGCATACAATAAAATAAACAATACATTGACGTTGACAAAAGAAAAGCAACAAGACGGCGAATATTTTTCCCAAGCAACAACTGCATATAAAACTAGCCAAAATAATTGTCTCGGTTTGGCCGGTTTATGCTCAGGCATATATAATACTACATGGCTAATCTTCCAAATTAAAAAAGGCTATAAATTAGAAAGCCAAAATATTCCAAATAGAAAACATGTAATTGTATAGGATATACTTGCTATATCTCTAAATGCACCACCATATCTTGTCCTAATATAGACACAATGATTTGGGGGAATGTATTAGTATATCTCATTGCTAATTCTTAGCTTCCGTGCTTGTATATATAGATGCTAGAATCATGTCTTAAGTTATATGATATGTACGATCTTGCACACTAACGATAACTTAGTCCAGTTCAAAATTATATATTACAATGCATACACATATATTAAATATCATTTATGAAGCCGTCATATAAAAAGTGTTCACATTGATCCGGAAATCTTCAAAGTGTGTTTCACGTGTATGATAGATTCACAACCCATACATGTTGATATAGAGAGACAGATTCGTGGACATGTGTCTCCTTGATTTTGTAAATATTGGCCTTTCAAGTTTCAACACGTCATGATATATATTTGTAACCATGTTTCTCAGTAAGTCGTGCTAACATTAAGAAAATATAACTTGAAAATTTCATGGCGCCATAAGTCTAGGATTTTGTAACGACCCGGTCCGGTAAATCCCGTAAGTTTCGGGAAAACTCTCGGGATTTCTCTATAAATCTACAAACTCACCCTTATTTCCTCATTTTGCAAGAAAAGAGAAGAGAGAGAGAGAGAGAGAAAGAGAGAGGAAGGAAGAGAGAAAGAGAGAGAGGAGGGAGAGCTTGTCGCCGGAGCACCAGTCACCCGTCGCCGGAGCCGAGACCACCGAGACCGAGCCATCAGCGTCACCGCCGTTCGCAACCGAAGGTATTGCCGGAAACCGCCTTTCCTTTAAGTTTAGTTTCATTCGTTTAGTAAATCGACCATATCTCTTAAACCGTTGAGTTTCTCGAAATTCTGAGACCATCACTGTGTTCCTCTCGTCGAGACGAGTCCGTAGACACCAGAATCGCCCCGATCGGACACCGGGGTGGCCCACACTCGCCGCCGGAAGTTTCGCCGGCAAGAGCGTGGATCTCACGCGCCGCCGCTCTGCGCGCGCGTGGATCTCACGCGCCGGCGCCGGAGCCCACTCGCCGGCGCGCGTGGATCACACGCGCCGCCGCCAAATCTCACTCGCCGCCGCGCGTGGACCACACGCGCCGCCGTTGACTTTGACTGCCGCGTTGACTTTTGACCGTTTGTCCGTTTTGACCCGTTCGAAAGGCGTTCTGACACGATTTTTCGCCCTGATTTCAGATTTGGAGTCTGTTTGAGCCCCAGGAGTCCACAAGTACCACTTTCCCATATAGCTAAGGTGAGGGTCTATTCCGTAAATCCCGAACCAGTATTAGAATTCTTCCTATGGTCGTTTAGTTTCGAAACATGTTCCGTCTGATTGAAATCGAGTCTTGCGTGGTAGTTAGTTCATTCATTGTAAACCGGAATTAGGGGTCTAGAGGATTCAACTATTGATATGATTGGGTGATGTTAAGCGATGGTACATATATATATACGTATTTAGAGATATATTAGTAGGGACTATGTGATGAGGGCGGAGTACAGAGACGTAATTCTGTACTATCGCCGCATATCGGTGGGCGGGGGTGCAGAGACGTAATTCTGCACTATCGACGCATATCAGTGGGCGGGGGTTCGGAGACATCCGGGCTATCGACGCATATTGAGGGGCGGGGGTCCAAAGACGTTTGGGCTATCGACGCATATTTGTTTGGAGCGCCATGCAGAGACGTTTGCATTTGACGCATATGGTACGAGTGCGGGGGTCCAGAGATGTCTGGGCTATCGACGCATATAGAGGTATTTGAGGTATATCCGTAGAGGAGAATGCGGGGCGTATGGCTTATCTATGTGCTATCATAGCATTGGTTGTTTCGTGTGATGTCCTAGACATCGTGTTTGTTCATGTTAGTGCTAAACTTCCATAGTGGGAGTTCTTTTACCCAAGTCAGTGGTTTGCGTGTCTAGCATCCCATACCTCACTGAGTGACTCCCCTGTTGCTCACCCCTCCTTTCTTTTCCCCTTTCAGGTGATACTGACGATCAGGGTTGATCATATCGGCGGGTGCTTTTGGGACTGTTTTCTACGCTGTTTTTCAGACTTATTTTATAATATTACCGACTTTATTCGAGTTTGTGTATTATTTGGATTTATGAAATTTGGATTTTTATGTATAATTATTATGATGGTATTTCAGACAATTAATAATATTATTATATTATTACGTGAGATGCGGGTCTCACAATTTTGGTATCAGAGCGGGTTCTGTCCCGGCTCCGACCCGGGATGGCGATTCGTGGAGACCCGGTTACATCGATTTTTAATAAGATTTTCAAAAATGTTTTTGGGAATTTGGGTATTTTAAAAAAAAAAAAAAAATAAAATAAAATAAAATAAATAGCACCTTTCCGTGAGTATTATTCCTTGAATGAAGTTGGTATTCGGTTACAATGAAAGTTAATCAGTTTTGGTTGAAGGAGAGTCAGCGCACACTTTATTTAACACGGAAGCATCGCACAGCTTTGTGAACCCGCGTTTGGCTAGATCTTGGTCTTTCCGAGGAGTCTTTGAGCCAAAGACTAAGCAAATTCAGACAGTTGGGGCAGAGAGATTGGGAGCCGTTGGCGTTCATCGTAGTGTACCAGTTACACTTAGAGGGATCGAGTTTGTTGGAGTTTTGGCAGAGATGGAGCTAAGTTACTATGATGTTATCCTTGGGATGGATTGGCTATCACGACATCGAGTAGTGCTAGATTGCCCAAGGGCAAAAGTTCACATTCCTCAAGCAGAGGGAAGAATTACATTTCAGGGCGTTCAGACACATCTGGGAGTTTCTATAGTCTCTATGTTACGTGCGGAGGAGCTACTGGAGAGAGGAGCAGAAGGATTTTTAGCAACCATTTCGATGACTACTGAAGATGAAAATCAGGAGCTACAGAATGTTCCAGTGGTCGCAGAGTACGAGGATGTATTCGAGTCCTTAAAAGGACCACCACCAGCTAGAGGAGATGTACTCACGATTGAGTTGGAACCAGGGACAGCACCAGTTTCACGAGATCCATACCGTTTAGCACCAACCGAAATGGCAGAGTTGAAAAAAACAGCTGGAGGAACTACTCGATAAAGGTTTTGTCAGACCAAGTACTTCACCTTGGGGAGCACCAGTATTATTTGTGAAAAAGAAGGATGGAAGTTTCAGACTTTGCATCGACTATAGAGGTTTGAACAAGGTGACCATCAAGAACAAGTATCCGCTACCGCGTATCGACGAGTTATTGGATCAGTTGCAGGGAGCTTCATGGTTTTCCAAGATCGACTTGGCATCAGGGTATCACCAGATTGCTATAGCTGAGGAAGATGTGCGGAAGACGGCCTTTCGTACACGATATGGACATTATGAGTTTGTGGTAATGCCATTTGGATTGACTAACGCATCGGCATCGTTTATGAAGCTAATGAACGACGTGTTCCGCGAGCACCTAGACAAGTGCGTGATTGTTTTCATCGACGACATCTTGATTTATTCCGGGAGCAGAGAGGAGCATGCAGATCGTTTGCGGATTGTGTTGGGTAAGCTTAGAGAGCATCAGTTATTTGCTAAACTGAGTAAGTGTAGCTTCTGGCAGCGGAAGATTGGATTTTTAGGTCACGTTGTCTCTGAGGCAGGAGTTGCAGTAGATCCGGAGAAAATTACTGCAATAACAGAGTGGCCTACACCTAGGAGTGCTACTGAGGTCCGCAGCTTTTTGGGTTTAGCGGGGTATTACCGGAAGTTTGTCAAAGATTTCGCCAGTATCGCCAAGCCGATGACGCAACTAACAGGCAAGGACGTCAAGTTTGTTTGGACAGATGCATGTTCGAGGAGTTTCGCAGAGCTGAAGCGGCAGCTGACGGAAGCACCAGTTTTGGTTTTACCTAGACCCGGGGTACCGTATGAGGTGTATACGGATGCATCTGGTATTGGTCTGGGATGTGTCTTGATGCAGGAGGGTCATGTTATTTCTTATGCATCGCGCCAGTTGAGATCGCACGAAGTCAACTACCCCACTCACGACTTAGAGTTGGCAGCAGTTGTGTTTGCACTGAAGATTTGGAGGTCGTATTTGTATGGAGAGAAGGTGCAGATTCTCACAGACCACCAGAGTCTGAAATACATTTTTACGCAGACGGACCTGAACTTGAGGCAGCGTAGATGGATTGAGTTGTTAGCAGATTACAACTTGGATGTCGCCTATCATCCGGGCAAGGCTAATCAGGTAGCAGATGCCTTAAGTAGGCGGAGGAGCGATGTTTCAGGAACCAAGGAGGTTCATGAGCTGACAGGGACGCTTGCTAGTCTCAGATTGTGTGCAGTTATTGTTGAGAGTGAGACGTTCGGTATTGAGGCCGTAGAGCAAACAGATTTATTGTGGAGAATACGCAGAGCTCAGGATAGTGATGCAGCTTTGGTTAAGCAGCTAGAGATCGAGTGTATTGGATACCATACAACCTCGAGTGGGATGTACATGTACCGGAACCGAGTTTGTGTGCCAGACGATAAGTCATTACGGAAGGAAATTTTGCAGCAAGCACACCACTCGCATTTTTCTATCCATCCGGGAAATACGAAGATGTACAAGGATCTGAAGCGGTATTACCATTGGCCTGGTATGAAGAAAGATGTTGCTACCTTTGTATTGCAGTGTCAGACATGTCAGAGGGTTAAGGCTGAGCATCAGGTGCCTAGCGGGTTATTACAGAACCTGCCCTTGCCAGAGTGGAAATGGGACATGGTAACTATGGATTTTGTGACAGGACTTCCGACAACCACTGGTGGAAAGAATGCCATTTGGGTAATTGTGGATAGACTCACCAAGTCTGCTCATTTCTTAGCAATAAAGAAAACAGATGGAGCCGATCAGTTGGCACAAATCTACATCAAAGAGATTGTGAGATTGCATGGAGTTCCCGCTAGTATTGTGTCTGATCGGGACACGAAGTTCACATCTACGTTTTGGGGAGCCTTCCAGAAGGCGCTTGGGACAAAGGTCCATATGAGTACAGCTTATCATCCGCAGACAGATGGACAGTCAGAGAGGACTATTCAGACTTTGGAGGATATGCTCAGGGCGTGTGTTTTGGATTGGGAAGGTAGTTGGGGAAAGTATCTACCTTTGGCAGAGTTCGCCTACAACAACAGCTACCATTCGAGCATTGCGATGGCACCGTATGAGGCTCTTTACGGCAGGCCTTGTCGCACACCACTTTGTTGGACCGAAGTGGGGGAGCTACGAGATATTGAACCTGAAGTGGTTCGAGAGACAGTGGAGCAGGTAGAGATGCTCAAGACTCGGCTTAAGGAAGCCCACGACCGTCAGAAGAGTTATGCCGATAAGCGTCGAAAGGATTTGGAGTTTCAGGTGGGTGACTTAGTGTACCTAAAAATGAGGACATTTCAGGGAGGATCTAAGACGCGGAAACTAAAGAAGCTGAAGCCTAGATACATGGGACCGTACCCGATTGTGGAGCGGATTGGAGCAGTGGCCTATAGGTTGCGACTATCAGCGGAGTTGTCGAGCTTTCATGATGTGTTCCATGTGTCCGTTTTGAGGAAGGTTGTGAGAAAGCCAGAGCTTATTTTGCAGCAGCCACCGAGCGACATTGGTAGAGATCTTTCGGCACAGGTTCGACCAGTTGAGATTTTGGATCGGCAAGTCCAAGCAGTTCAGGGAATGATGACTAGTTTGGTCAGAGTCCGTTGGGAGAGAGATGGGACCTCAGAGGATACTTGGGAGTCTGAGACTGAGATGAGGATGGACTACCCAGAGCTTTTTCAGGACGACGTTGAGCAACCAGTTCAGGAGCAGAATTCGGGGTCGAATTCTTTATTAGTGGGGGAGAATTGTAACGACCCGGTCCGGTAAATCCCGTAAGTTTCGGGAAAACTCTCGGGATTTCTCTATAAATCTACAAACTCACCCTTATTTCCTCATTTTGCAAGAAAAGAGAAGAGAGAGAGAGAGAGAGAAAGAGAGAGGAAGGAAGAGAGAAAGAGAGAGAGGAGGGAGAGCTTGTCGCCGGAGCACCAGTCACCCGTCGCCGGAGCCGAGACCACCGAGACCGAGCCATCAGCGTCACCGCCGTTCGCAACCGAAGGTATTGCCGGAAACCGCCTTTCCTTTAAGTTTAGTTTCATTCGTTTAGTAAATCGACCATATCTCTTAAACCGTTGAGTTTCTCGAAATTCTGAGACCATCACTGTGTTCCTCTCGTCGAGACGAGTCCGTAGACACCAGAATCGCCCCGATCGGACACCGGGGTGGCCCACACTCGCCGCCGGAAGTTTCGCCGGCAGGAGCGTGGATCTCACGCGCCGCCGCTCTGCGCGCGCGTGGATCTCACGCGCCGGCGCCGGAGCCCACTCGCCGGCGCGCGTGGATCACACGCGCCGCCGCCAAATCTCACTCGCCGCCGCGCGTGGACCACACGCGCCGCCGTTGACTTTGACTGCCGCGTTGACTTTTGACCGTTTGTCCGTTTTGACCCGTTCGAAAGGCGTTCTGACACGATTTTTCGCCCTGATTTCAGATTTGGAGTCTGTTTGAGCCCCAGGAGTCCACAAGTACCACTTTCCCATATAGCTAAGGTGAGGGTCTATTCCGTAAATCCCGAACCAGTATTAGAATTCTTCCTATGGTCGTTTAGTTTCGAAACATGTTCCGTCTGATTGAAATCGAGTCTTGCGTGGTAGTTAGTTCATTCATTGTAAACCGGAATTAGGGGTCTAGAGGATTCAACTATTGATATGATTGGGTGATGTTAAGCGATGGTACATATATATATACGTATTTAGAGATATATTAGTAGGGACTATGTGATGAGGGCGGAGTACAGAGACGTAATTCTGTACTATCGCCGCATATCGGTGGGCGGGGGTGCAGAGACGTAATTCTGCACTATCGACGCATATCAGTGGGCGGGGGTTCGGAGACATCCGGGCTATCGACGCATATTGAGGGGCGGGGGTCCAAAGACGTTTGGGCTATCGACGCATATTTGTTTGGAGCGCCATGCAGAGACGTTTGCATTTGACGCATATGGTACGAGTGCGGGGGTCCAGAGATGTCTGGGCTATCGACGCATATAGAGGTATTTGAGGTATATCCGTAGAGGAGAATGCGGGGCGTATGGCTTATCTATGTGCTATCATAGCATTGGTTGTTTCGTGTGATGTCCTAGACATCGTGTTTGTTCATGTTAGTGCTAAACTTCCATAGTGGGAGTTCTTTTACCCAAGTCAGTGGTTTGCGTGTCTAGCATCCCATACCTCACTGAGTGACTCCCCTGTTGCTCACCCCTCCTTTCTTTTCCCCTTTCAGGTGATACTGACGATCAGGGTTGATCATATCGGCGGGTGCTTTTGGGACTGTTTTCTACGCTGTTTTTCAGACTTATTTTATAATATTACCGACTTTATTCGAGTTTGTGTATTATTTGGATTTATGAAATTTGGATTTTTATGTATAATTATTATGATGGTATTTCAGACAATTAATAATATTATTATATTATTACGTGAGATGCGGGTCTCACAGATTTAGTGTAATTTAATAATATAGGTCAACTCTGAAACTTGATGCACTATAGAATGAATAAACACAGAATGAGAAGGAAAAAGAAAGATACAGTACTTCTAAAGTAAGATATTGACACGGGCACGGCTTCACTTGTGCATAATATTTTTTATGTGAAAAAAAAATCTTACTGAGATAAGTTAAGTTCCTGAAGTGAAGGGTCAATCACGTTAAAGCTGGCCCATGCCGACAATTCCAAAAAACAAATTTTCACTGGTGATCAGATATCCTAGTAGACTGGGATTTTACCGTCTAAAGTTTTAAAAACAGTTTTTAAAAAAAACTGTAAGAAAAGCCTATCTCTACAAGAATAAAAATACAAATTTTAGCTTTCAAGCTACAATCACTCAAATGTTTATTTCCATTTTAGAAGGAATTAAAAAAAGCAGTAGCTATATAAATAAACATCATAAATAAATAAGTTTAGAAAAGACCCCACACCCACATTGAAGTGCCATACAGAAAGCCTTAATGATATGAATTTGGATTCATAGTTTAATTTGGTCTTTAAACCCAGTTTACATTGTAATACTGCGCTAGGGATCATCACGCCTCTGAAAGCCAGGATGAATATCCTATTTTAACATCGTTTCACATGTTTTGTTTTATTTTGTTGTCATATTCATAGTTTAGATTTATTATTTACTTGGTGCTTGATCATGAAAATGAATATCAGTATATTATTATGTATTTAAATTTAATTTATAAGAAAACAAGAATCATATGAAGAATATCGGATAAAAAGCTAATATGCTTTATGATATGTAATTAAAGTAAACCTTCGATGCAAAAGATCAACCAAACTGAATAATTTAAACCACGATACCGTTCTGGAGTTACATAACTATAAGCAAAACATTTTATCTAGTCAAACTTTTCCGAAACTGTTATGTAAGTTTTTCTTTTTTGTCAACAACTGTTATGTAAGTTTAATCTTACGTTTAGTCACTTATAGTAAAATAGAGCTGGTGATGACACGTACATTCATGTCGGTTAATTCGGAAGTGATTATTATATTCAAACTATATTTAAATAAGATAATTGTTTCAACTTTCACACCGGCTGTAACATACTTGGATGATTGACACGTAGTTGAAACTATGTATAATTTGTTGTTAATTTTCTGTATATGACTGGATATAAAAAAATAAAACAGTCAATTTACCTGACGTGAAAATGAATATATAAATGTCAGCACTGTGGTTGGTCCGATGCCGAGTAGTTATTGGTTACAACCTCATTTTATAAATAAGGTAGGACCGAATCTTTAGTGGACCAAAACCTAAAATAAGTAATTAAACTTGGGCTAATTCTATTAAATTCTCATTAGTGACAGAAAAGAGTGGCAGACAGCAATCCGTTAATTCAGGTTTTACACATCTCTTAATTCAAAAAGTTAACTCTATGTTTTTATTTCTTAAACGAATCCATTTATGCCAATGTTTGGGCTTATTAGGCAAACAAAACATGTATTCAGTGTATCTAAAACTTTCCGATAGAGATGAGCAATTGATAACAATAACAAAGATTAAGTTGTTGTAAAATGTAAATTGTTATTCAAAAGCACAAAGATTACAAAAAATGCTTTTCAACAAGTATTATATATAAATCAACCAATCATAAAAAAAAACTTATTTGGTTACAAAATATATAATAAATACAAAGTTACATTTGAAAATATCAACCCAATTTATAATTTGAGAATATATTTTAAAATAGTCTATACTACGAAACAGAGAAAATATTTTTTAGCGATCAGATCAGAAGAGACTCATCATCGATGTATAAATTTAAAGCTGTTTGTAGTCATTGTAATTTATTG
>CAJHQP010002191.1:0-91770 GCA_905132765.1 Moricandia arvensis
ACTTTTTGAGATATAAAAACTGTATTTCGAAAATTTAAAGTCCGAAATAGAAAGTTCCATGTTTTTTGTCCAACTAAACAAAAAACAGCCCAATGTTGACAAAAAAAACAAAACAGCTGAAAGTGTGTTATACAATTTTGATTTTGAAATTTTGAAGCCCATTGTGTATATGTATTACTAACCCATCTAATTGAGTTTATATTCTAACTTATACCAAATATCTATATTATTAAAATTCTGACTATATTAAATACCATTTTTGTTATGAGCAAGAAAATTATCACAAGCACACAAAGATATCGATCATACAATCAAATGATATAAACCTATTATAAATCATAGTTCGATATTAAGTTGGTAAAAAAGTCAATATCAAAACCCGCGCTTTTTAAGCGCGGGTCAAAGTCTAGTCTATATTATTAAAACTGAAGTCATTTTTCGAACTGTTTGGAAAGAAGAGTAGGATTTTAGCCGAAAGTTCTGTGTGGATATAGGAATAGCTTTGTTTTGATACTAGAACCTATATTAATACCAAAAATTCTGTTTGGAAACTAGGATAAATATTTAAATCGTATCTTTAAATATTCAAAATCAATAAATAATCAAATCCCATGCAATATTATATTACCTAATTTATTCAAACCTTCATTCCTTCCCACGTCTTAACTCTTCCAACAGATTAAACTTCTGATTTGATTTTTCTGTTACCATATTCCTTTAAAATTGATAACTGAAAATATAATCAGTTACCATGATCGGAAACGAGTATGATTTGATTTTTCTGTTACCATATTCCTTGAAAATCGATAACTGAAAATATAATCAGTTACCATGATCGGAAATAAGTATTTGTAAAATAGATAATCATAATATGCCACTTCAAATCAGAGTATATTCTATTATATTTTCTTGATACACCATAAATCTTCAACTAATATCCTAAATATTCTAAACCTAGACCTACCCCTATCTATAAATACGTAAACTAACGATCTAAATTTCAGAACTCCACAATCTCCACTTTTTCTTACGAAATGCTCTCTATCGCAAGTAATTTGGTGCTCATCGACGATGTCAAGCCATTTAGAGACAATTGGCGAGTTCGTGTCAAATTGCTCCACTCATGGAAACCTAAAATGACATACGGAGGAGAAACTCTCGAGTTAGTTCTTGCCGACGAAACGGTAAGTCGTTTTTAAAAATCATATTCACTCATATATATGACCCTACTATGTGTTTTATGTCAAATACAACGTGATTTCTTATTTTAGGGTAAAAAAATCCATGCCTCATGCAAGAGAAGCATGATGTATCGTGTTCAACGCGAACTACCATTGGGAGTATGGAGAGTGATTCAAAATTTCAAGACTGTTGCAGCTCGTGGTCAATATAGACCAACAACACTGCAATATAAGATGACTATTATTGAAGACACGGTGATAACCCCATCTGATTATCGGAAAGATAATCACTTTCTTGAACTTGCTAACTATGAGGAGATTGGTAATGGAACACTCAAACCTTATTTCCTGATAGGTAATCACCGTAGACGTATCGTACTTTACTATCTATTTATTAGCTAAATTGTTTTATATTACAATTTTGAAGTTTTACTTGGAGAAACAGATTTTATTGGACAAGTTGTTATATTGGAGAAATAACCACGGTTAAGGTTAAGTCAGAGGACATGAAGCGTGTTGAGTTTCGTATACGTAACACCAGATAATACGGATTTGAATATATAATTATTTTTGTTTTATATTTAAAATGGGATGTCTCAAATGCTTAACCTTCTTTTTATTACATTGGTTATTTATTAAGAGGTGACGAGATTGTATGTTGCTTGTGGGGGAAATATGCTGCGCAGATTAAATCACATTTTGAAGAATCGAAAGATGAAACTATTATCTGCTTGATTCGATTTGCCAAAATCAGCTTTTTCATAGGTATAATCTATACTATTAAAACTGAAGTCATTTTTCGAACTGTTTGGAAACAAGAGTAGGATTTTAGCCGAACGTTCTGTATGGATATAGGAATAGCTTTGTTTGGATACTAGAACCTATATTAATTCCCAAAATTTTGTTTGGAAACTAGGATAGATATTTAAATTGTATCTTTAAATATTCAAAATCAATTAATAATTGAATCCCATGCAATATTATATTACCTAATTTTTTCAAACCTGCCTTCCTTCCCACGTCTTAACTCCTCCATCAGATTAAACTTCTGATTTGAGTTTTTCTGTTACCATATTCATTGAAAATCGATAACTGAAAATATAATCAGTTACCATGATCGGAAACGAGTATGATTTGATTTTTCTGTTACCATATTCCTTGAAAATTGATAACTGAAAATATAATCAGTTACCATCATCGGAATTGAGTATTTGTAAAATAGATACTCATAATATGCCGAATTCAAATCAAAGTATATTCTATTATATTTTCTTGATACACCATAAATCTTCAGTTAATATCCTAAATATTCTAAACCTAGACCTACCCCTATCTATAAATACGTAAGCTAATGATTTAAATTTCGGAACTCCACAATATCCACTTTTTCTTACAAAATGCTCTCTATCACAAGTAATTTGGTGCTCATCGACGATGTCAAGCCATTTAGAGACAATGGGCGAGTTCGTGTCAAATTGCTCCACTCATGGAAACCTAAAATGACATATGAAGGAGAAACTCTCGAGTTAGTTCTTGCCGACGAAACGGTAAGTCGTTTTTAAAAATCATATTCACTCATATATATGACCCTACTATGTGTTTTATGTTTGAGACAATGTGATTTCTTATTTTAGGGTAAAAAAATCCATGCCTCATGCTAGAGAAGCTTGATGTATCGTGTTCAACGCGAACTACCATTGGGAGTATGGAGAGTGATTCAAAATTTCAAGATTGTTGCAGCTCGTGGTCAATATAGACCAACAACACCGCAATATGACTATTATTGAAGACACGGTGATAACCCCATCTGATTATCGTAAAGATAATCACTTTCTTGAACTTGCTAACTATGAGGAGATTGGTAATGGAACACTCAAACCTTATTTCCTGATAGGTAATCACTGTAGTCGTATCGTACTTTAGTATCTATTTATTAGCTAAATTGTTTTATATTACAATTTTGGAGTTTTACTTGGAGAAACAGATGTTTTTGGACAAGCTGTTCATATCGGAGAAATAACGTGTTGAGGACAGGAAGCGTGTTGAGTTTTGTATACGTAACACCAGGTAATACGAATTTTAATATATAATTATTTTTGTTTTATATTTAAAATGGGATGTCTCTAATACTTAACCTTCTTTTTATTACATTGGTTATTTATTCAGAGGTGACGAGATTGCATGTTGCTTGTGGAGGAAATATGATGCGCAGATTGAATCACATTTGGAAGAATCGAAAGATGAAACTAATATCTGCTTGATTCGATTTGCCAAAATCAGCTTTTTCAGAGACTTATTATTATTTAAAATTAGGCGAGGTTCAAATCACCAACTCATTTGATGCTTCACTTTTGATTCTTAACCCAACAATGGATGAAGCTATCGATTTTAAAATGCAGTAAGTATATGTATTTAATTTTATTCTAAGGTCAAACTGATATATAAAATACGTTTGAGATTTTGCAAACTGATATATAAAATATGTTTGTGTTTATCAGGATGTTGCAAGTCGATCTTCCCTTAGCGGTTTTGGAAAAAAAAGAAGGGAAGAAGAGTATTAGTCAATCTGTTGATGATTGGGATGTAGTCGAGATAAGGTGTATTTATGAAATCTTACTTGCTGACGAGGTAAATTATCTACGATATATGTGATATATTCTGTTATCTATATTATTAAAACTGAAGTCATTTTTGAACTGTTTGGAAACAAGAGTAGGATTTTAGACGAAAGTTCTGTTTGGATATAGGAATAGCTTTGTTTGGATACTAGAACCTATATTAATTCCGAAAATTCTGTTTGGAAACTATGATAGATATTTAATCATATCTTTTAATATTCAAAATCAATTAATAATCGAATCCCATGCAATATTATATTACCTAATTTTTTCAAACCTGCCTTCCTTCACACGTCTTAACTCTTCAAACAGATTAAACTTCTGATTGATTTTTCTGTTACCATATTCCTTGAAAATCGATAAATGAAAATATAAATAGTTACCATGATCGGAAAAGAGCATGATTTGATTTTTCTGTTACCATATTCCTTGAAAATCGATAACTGAAAATATAATCAGTTACTATGATCGGAAACGAGTATTTGTTAAATAGATACTCATAATATGCCGACTTCAAATCAGAGTATATTCTATTATATTTTCTTGACACACCATAAAGCTTCAGTTAATATCCTAAATATTCTAAACCTAAACCTACCCCTATCTATAAATACGTAAGCTAACGATCTAAATTTTGGAATTCCACAATCTCCACTTTTTCTTACGAAATGCTCTCTATCGCAAGTAATTTGGTGCTCATCGACGATGTCAAGCCATTTAGAGACAATTGGCGAGTTCGTGTCAAATTGCTCAACTCATGGAAATCTAAAATGACATATGGAGGAGAAACTCTTGAGTTAGTTTTTGCCGACAAAACGGTAAGTCATTTTTAAAAACCATATTCACTCATATGTATGACCCTACTATGTGTTTTATGTCTAAGATAACGTGATATCTTATTTTAGGGTAAAAAAATCCATGACTGATGCAAGAGAAGCTTGATGTATCGTGTTCAACGCGAACTACCATTGGGAGTATGGAGAGTGATTCAGAATTTCAAGATTGTTGCAGCTCGTGGTCAATATAGACCAATAACACTACAATATAAGATGACTATTATTGAAGACCCGGTGATAACCCCATCTGATTATTGTAATGATAATCACTTTCTTGAACTTGCTAACTATGAGGAGATTGGTAATGGAATACTCAAACCTTATTTCCTGATAGGTAATCACCGTAGACGTATCTTACTTTACTATCTATTTATTAGCTAAATTGTTTTATATTACAATTTTGGAGTTTTACTTGGAGAAACAGATGTTATTGGACAAGTTGTTCATATTTGAGAAATAACCACGGTTAAGGTTAAGTTAGAGGACATGAAGCGTGTTGAGTTTCGTATACGTAACACCAGGTAATACGGATTTTAATATATAATTATTTTTGTTTTATATTTAAAATGAGATGTCTCTAATGCTTAACCTTCTTTTTATTACATTGGTTATTTATTCAGAGGTGACGAGATTGCATGTTGCTTGTGGGGGAAATATGCTGCGCAGATTGAATCACATTTGGAAGAATCCAAAGATGAAACTATTATCTGCTTGATTCGATTTGCCAAAATCAGCTTTTTCAGAGGTATAAACATAGCTTAAAGAATAAGTCTAAAAAGAACATACATATCAACATCACTTTGATGAGACTTATTATTATTTAAAATTAGGTGAGGTTCAAATCACCAACTCATTTGATGCTTCACTTTTGATTCTTAACCCAACAATGGATGAAGCTATCGATTTTAAAATGCAGTAAGTATATGTATTTAAATTTATTCTAAGGTCAAACTGATATATAAAATATGTTTGAGATTTTGCATACTGATATATAAAATATGTTTGTGTTTATCAGGATGTTGCAAGTCGATCTTCCCTTAGCGGTTTTGGAAAAAAAAGAAGCGAAGAAGAGTATTAGTCAATCTGTTGATGATTAGGATGTAGTCGAGATAAGGTGTATTTCTAAAATCTTACTTGCTGACGAGGTAAATTATCTACGATATATGTGATATATTCTGTTATCATATTATTAGATCATAACATTGTATATTAAACTCTGTAGGCTCAAAGTAGAAAAATCATTTGTTCAATTGAAGCTATAGATACAGATTGGGGTTGGTACTATTTTTCCTGTAAGTTACACAACCGACGTGTGACTAAGGTTGGTAGGAATGGCAATCGGAACAGAGTACATTAAACCATTATTCCGTGGTGATGTTTGTCATGGAAACATTTCTAACGTTGTACCCAAGTATGTTATCACCTTAGATTCTATGTTTTATTAATCCTAATTCATGATAAATGAAATTGTTGCGAATATTGATCAACCGTAATGTGGCTTCTGAGATATACTGCGCTTGGATATACTTGTAGACCTTTGAAGATCATGCATATGCTTTGTGAATGTTGGTATAAGCTCCATCTCTTTGTCAAAGACGACACCGGATCATGCACTTTAATGTTACTTGATACTGTTGCCAAAACTATTATTGGTAACGATGCTGTTGAACTCTGGGATGGTTCATATCACGAGGTAATAATTGCAAATGAATACATTTGTGTCTATCTTTGAGATTTATTACATATTTTCATTCTTTTTTTGTTTTTCTTTTTAGATTGAAGATCCATCGATTCTACCTAATCCTATTCAAAACTTGGTTGGAAAATCTTTTTTGTTTTGGAATTCTCATTACCAGTGACAATGTAAGCAATGGAGAAATCACTTTTAAGGTAACTGAAGTTTGGTCTGGTTATCACATTCATAGAATCGAAGCACTCTCGGAACCATCTTCTCAGCTTGAGACGAATTCGTCTACCATGTCAACTGGGGAGGTATAACATATTTCAATTACATGCCAAATTATATGGATCGATCATTTTTTAACATGTACGTTTTTTAACATCTTATGCTTGAACATAACAAAGAGAGTACTTTTGAATATGTTTCGACGCCTTTCTCTAAAAGGAAGTCTGAAGATGATGTTGATCTTAATGACATGAACTCTACATCGAAGAAGATATGCGCTAAGTCCATCAAGTTAGAGAAGTCAAAGACCGATTAGTTATGAATGTTCTATTAAACTTGTGCGGAGTTATTCGAATTTATGTCTTCAGTTCTTATTTTATCATTTTATGTTCATTGTTTTTTCTGATCCCATATTTTAATCAATTAAGTTTCCCTTTCATTGTTATTTTTTGAAATTAAAATCTACATATTTACACTAATCCGTAAATATAAGAGTTCATAGAGTTAACTAGCAACGTTGATATAATCTAATTCTGATTGATCGTTGAATATGAATCTTGAGAAGGAAAAAATTAGTTTATATAATCTGTTGAAGTAAAAGAATACAAGTATAACATCACAAATAATTACTAACCTTCATCAAAGATCTACGAGCTGAGTATCACATCTATGTTCTCGAGTTAATATCAAGTTGAGAAGATAGCGATGATCTTGCTGTTTTAGAGAGATATTATCAAATAATTAGTTAGGTTTTGACCATACACTTTTTCTCCTGGAAAAAAGTTATTAGATTAGAGTTGGACTTTTTGTTAAATAAAAAATATTATTGAAGTATGGTTAGTTTGATAATTGGGACCCTGTATAAACCGTATATTGCTTTTGCATTTTATTATAAAAGAAATCGTATATCTTATCAAAATGAAATCTTTTGGACCCAATAGTTTGCAATTTATGTTGTCCAAAGTATCAAATTTTGGGCCTATATTTTCTATTAATATGTCAACTCAAGAGTCGAAAATCTAGAACAATCTTTTCTCCTTTCTATATAAAGTGTACTTGCTTTCTCATCTAACAAAACAAATATAGGTTTTCTGATAAAAAGTTATCTCTCCGTTTGCATCAAAAAAAAAGAAGGTTTGACTTTATTTCTTTGATAATTCTTTGTTTTGAATATTGGATGTAGATATCAATTCATTTGTTAGTGTATTCTTTAGAATCGCCGTTTGTTACATAACTTTTTAGTGACATTTGTCTAATTATCTTTTATTACTTAACTAATTTTTTTTAATAACATGCACTTCAAAAATAGCGATGGCATCCAGCCGAGATTTGAAGCTGAAGAGTCCTTTGGAGGATGAGTATGGAGCCACATTGGAGAAGGCTTTCACCAATGGTCAGAAGGACAAGACCAACCATTACCGTGCTATCCTACTGATGTACAGGCAGTATCATGAGGCTGTGCTTAAAAAGCACAACGCAGAACTCGAAGTCTATCGCCTTACAAGTAAGCTTCAACTCTTGGACGATCTCTTTAATGACGGTGTAATGGACGAGGTGAAGGAGAAGCTGGAAAGGGAACTTCAGATTGCCGAGGCTGCACTCTCTGATGTGAAGGTTCCTACTCTAAACTGGGAAAAGGTGGGTGAGCCAATGATGTGGCGTTCCCTTTAATCTCGATCTTAATCTCTCTCGGCTTTGTCTAATAAACTTAATCTCTAGTTTACAAAAATCAGAGATTTTAATGTTTTTTGTATGAATCTAAACTTAAGGTTTAATGGTAATCGGCTGTTTTATGTTCATATTTTCCTAGCTCTTAATTATTTTGATTATTCTGATTGCATCTAATCCTTCCCTGGTTTTTGTTAGATAACAAGCCGATTAAGTGTGATATTAGTTAGAGTTATATATGCAAGTCGTTAGTCATTATATTGTGATATAATCTTATGATTTTCAAGTTTTTGGTTTCGGATATATACAATAGTTTTAAAAGTATTAGGGTGTATACTTTTAATTATCTAATAATATATGTGGCATTATGAGATGTAGATATCTATCTAAAACATAAGCGCTTTTTAAGCCATCTATAAATCAAAATAAATAATAAAGTCATTAGGTTTAGAGCAGCTATAAGTTGATACAATTTACTAGAAGTCGTGTAATAGAAGTTATGTAGTCCTTCGAGGAGAATAATCATGATTATATTTTTGAAATTAGAGTACTTCATTTCGGATTTGATTGAAAGTTATTGTGAATTTTCAATATTGAAAATTTTCAATATTGAATATTATTTTCTTTTTAACTTCTATGAATGAAACTCCTTTTTATTAGTAAAAAATACAGCTTTTTACGTCATCTAACAATCAAATCAATAATAAAGACATTAGGTTTAGAGCAGCTATAAGTTGATAAAATTTACTAGAAGTTGTTTACTATAAGTTATGTAGTCCTTCGAGAAGAATAATCATGATTATATTTTTGAAATTAGAGTACTTCATTTCGGATTTGATTGAAAGTTATTGTGAATTATCAATATTGAAAATTTTCAATATTGAATATCATTTTCTTTTTAACTTCTATGAATGAAACTTCTTTTTTATCAGAAAACAAAAATACAGCTTTTTAGACCACATATCAATCAAATCAATAATAAAGGCATTAGGTTTAGTACAGCTATTTAAAATTATACTAATATGATACTATTTTTAATTACACCAATTAACATTACTTTTTGAGATATAAAAACTATATTTCGAAAATTAAAAGCCCGAAATAGAAAGTTCCATGTTTTTTGTCCAACTAAACAAAAACAGCCCAATGTTGACAAAAAACAAAACAGCCCAAAGTGTGTTATACAATTTTGATTTTGGAAATTTGAATCCCATTGTGTATATGTATTACTAACCCATCTAATTGAGTTTATATTCTAACTTATACCAAATATCTATATTATTAAAACTCTTGACTATATTCAATACCATTTTTGTTATGAGCAAGAAAAATCTCACAAGCACACAAAGATATCGATCATGCAATCAAATGATATAAACTTATTATAAATCATAGTTCGATATTAAGTTGGTAAAAAGGTCAATATCAAAACCCGCGCTTTTTAAGCGCGGGTCAAAGTCTAGTCTATATTATTAAAACTGAAGTCATTTTTCGAACTGTTTGGAAACAAGAGTAGGATTTTAGCCGAAAGTTCTGTTTGGATATAGGAATAGCTTTTGTTTGGATACTAGAACCTATATTAATTCCGAAAATTCTGTTTGGAAACTAGGATATATATTTAAATCGTATCTTTAAATATTCAAAATCAATTAATAATCGAATCCCATGCAATATTATATTACCTAATTTTTTCAAACCTGCCTTCCTTCCCACGTCTTAACTCCTCCAACAGATTAAACTTCTGATTTGATTTTTCTGTTACCATATTCCTTGAAAATCGATAACTGAAAATATAATCAGTTACCATGATCGGAAACGAGTATGATTTGATTTTTCTGTTACCATATTCCTTGAAAATCGATAACTGAAAATATAATCAGTTACCATGATCGGAAACGAGTATTTGTAAAATAGATACTCATAATATGCCGACTTCAAATCAGAGTATATTCTATTATATTTTCTTGATACACCATAAATCTTCAGTTAATATCCTAAATATTCTAAACCTAGACCTACCCCTATATATAAATACGTAAGCTAGCGATCTAAATTTCAGAACTCCACAATCTCCACTTTTTCTTACGAAATGCTCTCTATCGCAAGTAATTTGGTGCTCATCGACGATGTCAAGCCATTTAGAGACAATTGGCGAGTTCGTGTCAAATTGCTCCACTCATGGAAACCTAAAATGACATATGGAGGAGAAACTCTCGAGTTAGTTCTTGCCGACGAAACGGTAAGTCGTTTTTAAAAATCATATTCACTCATATATATGACCCTACTATGTGTTTTATGTCTAAGACAACGTGATTTCTTATTTTAGGGTAAAAAAATCCATGCCTCATGCAAGAGAAGCTTGATGTATCGTGTTCAACGCGAACTACCATTGGGAGTATGGAGAGTGATTCAGAATTTCAAGATTGTTGCAGCTCGTGGTCAATATAGACCAACAACACTGCAATATAAGATGACTATTATTGAAGACACGGTGATAACCCCATCTGATTATCGTAAAGATAATCACTTTCTTGAACTTGCTAACTATGAGGAGATTGGTAATGGAACACTCAAACCTTATTTCCTGATAGGTAATCACCGTAGACGTATCTTACTTTACTATCTATTTATTAGCTAAATTGTTTTATATTACAATTTTGGAGTTTTACTTGGAGAAACAGATGTTATTGGACAAGTTGTTCATATCGGAGAAATAACCACGGTTAAGGTTAAGTTAGAGGACAGGAAGCGTGTTGAGTTTCGTATACGTAACACCAGGTAATACGGATTTTAATATATAATTATTTTTGTTTTATATTTAAAATGGGATGTCTCTAATGCTTAACCTTCTTTTTATTACATTGGTTATTCATTCAGAGGTGACGAGATTGCATGTTGCTTATGGGGGAAATATGCTGTGCAGATTGAATCACATTTGGAAGAATCGAAAGATGAAACTATTATCTGCTTGATTCGATTTGCCAAAATCAGTTTTTCCAGAGGTATAATCTATATTATTAAAACTGAAGTCATTTTTCGAACTGTTTGGAAACAAGAGTAGGATTTTAGCCGAAAGTTCTGTGTGGATATAGTAATAGCTTTGTTTGGATACTAGAACCTATATTTTATTCCGAAAATTCTGTTTGGAAACTTGGATAGATATTTAAATCATATCTTTAAATATTCAAAATCAATTTATAATTGAATCCCATGCAATATTATATTACCTAATTTTTTCAAACCTGCCTTCCTTCCCACGTCGTAACTCCTCCAACAGATTAAACTTCTGATTTGATTTTTCTGTTACCATATTCCTTGAAAATCGATAACTGAAAATATAATCAGTTACCATGATAGGAAACGAGTATGATTTGATTTTTCTGTTACCATATTCCTTCAAAATCAATGACTGAAAATATAATCAGTTACCATGATCGGAAACGAGTATTTGTAAAATAGATACTCATAATATGCCGACTTCAAATAAGAGTATATTCTATTATATTTTCTTGGTACACCATAAATCTTCAGTTAATATCCTAAATATTCTAAACCTAGACCTACCCCTATCTATAAATACGTAAGCTAACGATCTAAATTTCCGAACTCCACAATCTCCACTTTTTCTTACGAAATGCTCTCTATCGCAAGTAATTTGGTGCTCATCGACGATGTCAAGCCATTTAGAGACAATTGGCGAGTTCGTGTCAAAATGCTCCACTCTTGGAAACCTAAAATGACATATGGAGGAGAAACTCTCGAGTTAGTTCTTGCCGACGAAATGGTAAGTCGTTTTTAAAAATCATATTCACTCATATATATGACCCTACTATGTGTTTTATGTCAAAGACAACGTGATTTCTTATTTTAGGGTAAAAAAATCCATGCCTCAAGAGAAGCTTGATTTATCGTGTTCAACACGAACTACCATTGGGAGTATGGAGAGTGATTCAAAATTTCAAGATTGTTGCAGCTCGTGGTCAATATAGACCAACAACACTGCAATATAAGATGACTATTATTGAAGACACGGTGATAACCCCATCTGATTATCGTAAAGATAATCACTTTCTTGAACTTGCTAACTATGAGGAGATTGGTAATGGAACACTCAAACCTTATTTCCTGATAGGTAATCACCGTAGACGTATCTTACTTTACTATCTATTTATTAGCTAAATTGTTTTATATTACAATTTTGGAGTTTTACTTGGAGAAACAGATGTTATTGGACAAGTTGTTCATATCGGAGAAATAACCACGGTTAAGGTTAAGTTAGAGGACAGGAAGCGTGTTGAGTTTCGTATACGTAACACCAGGTAATATGAATTTTAATATATAATTTTTTTTATATTTAAAATGGGATGTCTCTAATGCTTAACATTCTTTTTATTACATTGGTTATTTATTCAGAGGTGACGAGATTGCATGTTGCTTGTGGGGGAAATATGCTGCGCAGATTGAATCACATTTGGAAGAATCGAACGATGAAACTATTATCTGCTTGATTCGATTTGCCAAAATCAGCTTTTTCAGAGGTATAAACATAGCTTAAAGAATAAGTCTAAAAAGAACATACATGTCAACATCACTTTGATGAGACTTATTATTATTTAAAATTAGGCGAGGTTCAAATCACCAACTCATTTGATGCTTCACTTTTGATTCTTAACCCAACAATGGATGAAGCTATCGATTTTAAAATGCAGTAAGTATATGTATTTAAATTTATTCTAAGGTCAAACTGATATATAAAATATGTTTGAGATTTTGCATACTAATATATAAAATATGTTTGTGTTTATCAGGATGTTGCAAGTCGATCTTCCCTTAGCGGTTTTGGAAAAAAAAGAAGCGAAGAAGAGTATTAGTCAATCTGTTGATGATTAGGATGTAGTCGAGATAAGGTGTATTTCTGAAATCTTACTTGCTGATGAGGTAAATTATCTACGATATTTGTGATATATTCTGTTATCATATTATTAGATCATAAAATTGTATGTTAAACTCTGTAGGCTCAAAGTAGCAAAATCATCTGTTCAATTGAAGCTATAGATACATATTGGGGTTGGTACTATTTTTCCTGTAAGTTACACAACCGACGTGTGACTAGGGTTGGTAGGAATGGCAATCGGAACAGAGTACAAGCAGATAAACCATTATTCCGTTGTGATGTTTGTCATGGAAACATTTCTAACGTTGTACCCAAGTATCTTATCACCTTTATTTTTTATTAATCCTAATTCATGATAAATGAAATTGTTGCGAATATTGATTAACCGTAATGTGGCTTCTGAGATATACTGCGCTTGGATATACTTGTAGACCTTTGAAGATCATGCATATGCTTTGTGAATGTAGGTATAAGCTCCATCTCTTTGTCAAAGACGACACCGGATCATGCACTTTAATGTTACTTGATACTGTTGCCAAAACTATTATTGGTAACGATGCTGTTGAACTTGGGATGGTTCATATGACGAGGTAATCATTGCAAATGAATAAATTAGTGTCTATCTTTGAGATTTATTACATATTTTCATCCTTTTTGTTTTTCTTTTTAGATTGAAGATCCATTGATTCTACCTAATCCTATTCAGAACTTGGTTGGAAAATCATTTTGTTTTGGAATTCTCATTACCAGTGACAATGTAACCAATGGAGAAATCAATTTTAAGGTAACTGAAGTTTGGTCTAGAGATCACATTCATAGAATCGAAGCACTCTCGGAACCATCTTCTCTGCTTGAGACGAATTCGTCTACCATGTCAACTGGGGAGGTATAACATATTTCAATTACATGCCAAATTATATGGATCGATTATTTTTTAACATGTACGTTTTTTTTAGCTTCTTATGCTTGAACATAACAAAGAGAGTACTTCTAAAGATGTTTCGACGCCTTTCTCTAAAAGGAAGTCTGAAGATGATGTTGATCTTAGTGACATGAACTCTGTCTACATCGAAAAAGATATGTGCTAAGTCCATCAAGTTAGAGAAGTCAAAGACCGATTAGTTATCAATGTTCTATTAAACTTATGCGGATTTATTCGAATTTATGTCTTCAGTTCTTATTTTATCATTTTATTTTCATTGTTTTTTCTGATCCCATATTTTAATCAATTAAGTTTTCCTTTCATTGTTATTGTTTGAAATTAAAATCTACATATTTACCCTAATCCGTAAATATAAATGTTCATAGAGTTAACTAGCAACGTTGACATAATCTAATTCTGATTGATCGTTGAATATGAATCTTGAGAAGGAAAAACTTAGTTTATATAATCTGTCGAAGTAAAAGAAGACAATTATAACATCACAAATAATTACTAACCTTCATCAAAGATTCACGAGCTGAGTATCGCAGCTATGTTCTCGAGTTAATATCAAGTTGTGAAGATAGCGATGATCTTGCCGTCATAGAGAGAAATTATCAAATTATTAGTGAGGTTTTGACCATACATCTTTTCTCCCGGAAAAAAGTTGTTAGATTAGAGTAGGGCTTTTTGTTAAATAAAAAATATTATTGAATTATGGTTAGTTTGATAATTGGGACCCTGTATAAACCGTATATTGCTTTTGCATTTTATTATAAAAGAAATCGTATATCTTACCAAAACGAACTCTTTTGGACCCAATAGTTTGCAATTTATGTTGTCCAAAGTATCAAATTTTGGGCCTATATTTTGTATTAATATGTCAACTCAAGAGTCGAAAATCTAGAACAATCTTTTCTCTTTTCTATATAAAGTGTACTTGCTTTCTCATCTAACAAAACAAATCTAGGTTTTCTGATAAAAAGTTATCTCTCCGTTTGCATCCAAAGAAAAGAAGGTTTTACTTTATTTCTTTGATACTTCTTTGTTTTGAATATTGGATGTAGATATCAGTTCATTTGTTAGTGTATTTTTTAGAATCGCCATTTGTTACATAAAAGTTAAGTGACATTTGTCTAATTATCTTTTATTACTTAACTAAATTTTTTTAATAACATGCACTTCAAAAATAGCGATGGCATCCAATCGAGATTTGAAGCTGAAGAGTCCTTTGGAGGATGAGTATGGAGTCACATTGGAAAAGACCAACCATTACCGTGCTATCCTACTTTGGAGGCTTTCACCAATGGTCAGAAGGACAAGACCAACCATTAACGTGCTATCCTACTGATGTACATGCAGTATCATGAGACTGTGCTTGAAAAGCACAACGCAGAACTCGAAGTCTATCGCCTTACAGGTAAGCTTCAGCTCTTGGACGATCTCTTTAATGACGGTGTAATGGACAAGGTGAAGGAGAAGCTAGAAAGGGAACTTCAGCTTGCTAAGGCTGCACTCTCCGATGTAAAGGTTCCTACTCTTAACTGGGAAAAGTTGGGTGAGCCAATGATGTGTCGTTCCCTTTAATCTCGATTTTAATCTCTCTCGGCTTTGTCTAATGAACTTAATCTCTGGTTTACTAAATCAGAGATTTTAATGTTTTTTGTATGAATCTAAACTTAAGGTTTAATGGTAATCGGCTGTTTTATGTTCATATTTTCCTAGCTCTTAATTATTTTGATTATTCTGATTGCATCTAATCCTTCCCTGGTTTTTGTTAGATAACCCGCCGATTAAGTGTGATATTAGTTAGAGTTATATATGCAAGTCGTTAGTCATTATATTGTGATATAATCTTATGATTTTCAAGTTTTTGGTTTCGGATATATACAATAGTTTTAAAAGTATTAGGGTGTATATTGTTAATTATCTAATAATATATGTGGCATTATGAGATGTAGATATCTATCTAAAACATAAGCGCTTTTTACACCATCTATCAATCAAAATAAATAATAAAGTCATTAGGTTTAGAGCAGCTATAAGTTGATACAATTTACTAGAAGTCGTGTAATAGAACTTATGTAGTCATTTGAGGAGAATAATCATGATTATATTTTTGAAATTAGAGTACTTCATTTCGGATTTGATTGAAAGTTATTGTGAATTGTCAATATTGAAAATTTGCAATATTGAATATCATTTTCTTTTTAACTTCTATGAATGAAACTCTTTTTGTCAGAAAAAAATACAACTTTTTACGCCATCTAACAATCAAATCAATAATAAAGGCATTAGGTTTAGAGCAGCTACAAATTGATAAAATTTACTAGAAGTCGTGTACTAGAAGTTATGTAGTCCTTCGAGGAGAATAATCATGATTATATTTTTGAAATTAGAGTACTTCATTTCGGATTTGATTGAAAGTTATTGTGAATTGTCAATATTGAAATTAGAGTACTTCAATGTTTTTTGAGAATATCATTTTCTTTTTAACTTCTATGAATGAAACTCCTTTTTTATCAGAAAACAAAAATACAACTTTTTTAAGCCACATATCAATCTAATCAATAATAAAGGCATTAGGTTTAGTACAGCTGTTTAAAGTTATACTAATATGATACTATTTTTAATTACACCAATTAACATTACTTTTTGAGATATAAAAACTGTATTTTGAAAATTAAAAGCCCGAAATAGAAAGTTCCATGTTTTTTGTCCAACTAAACAAAACAGCCCAATGTTGACAACAAACAAAACAGCCCAAAATGTGTTATACAATTTTGATTTTGGAATTTTGAAGCCCATTGTGTATATGTATTACTAACCCATCTAATTGAGTTTATATTCTAACTTATACCAAATATCTATATTATTAAAACTCTTGACTATATTCAATACCATTTTTGTTATGAGCAAGAAAAATCTCACAAGCACACAAAGATATCGTTCATGCAATCAAATGATATAAACTTATTATAATTCATAGTTCGATATTAAGTTGGTAAAAAGGTCAATATCAAAATCCGCACCTTTTAAGCGCGGGTTAAAGTCTAGTTTTAATTAAATGTAGAGCAGAACTTTTGAGGATATTATCCAAAGTTAAGCCAAAAAAAATTATTGAGGATATATCCAAACGTTACAAAAAAAGATATATCCAAGATCTGCTTATATATATATATATTTAGAAAAAAAAGAGGTTGGTCTTTTTTTTGTTCTTTTGCCGTCTAAAAGTTGTTCTATTGCTCAAACTAGAGGTGGCCTGGACAACCAGACCGGAATAGATCAAGCAATAAAATAGAGAGTTTTATGTAAAGACCTAGGAGACCTAACTAAAGAATCTGAAATGTGGTTTTGCGATCTTGGAACATGGGTAATCTTGAAGTCCGCGAACCATATCTTCAGTGTCTCTATCTTCTCCAGCTCTGTTGCCAATCCTGGACAAGCATGGGGTTCATTAAGCATGTTGATAAAATCAAAGCAATCTGTGCCAAAACTTTGACAAGTCGAATGCTGAAGCATATTCTCCGTCGCCCAGCTTAGCGCTTCCAACTCAGTATGCAGGGCTGATTCTCATCGATTGCAATTCTGTGTACCGATAAGTTCAACCTTTCCCATCCTATCCATCCAGACCCATCCACATACACTAAATTGGGCTGTAGGTGTCCATGATCCATCTAGCATGCATATATTCCCCAAGTTTAAGACTTGATGATCCTCAACACTATGACCTTGTGGGGCTAATGGTTCTTTCTCATTAGCTTTGAAACATGCTTGACACTCACTTTCCACATATCGAACTAGTTCCAATGGATCTCTGTCTATTCCCCTAAAGAGTTTATCATTTTTGGCCTTCCAGATGTACCAGATTATCTACGGACAAGGATCCATATCTAGTTCTGGTTCAACAATGTTGTTTTTCCTCCAGAAAAGGTAATCCATGTTAGCATAAATGCTCGGGAGAGGGAAGATGTCCTGACTTGTTGGTGTCGCTGATAAACACCAAGCTTGGAGAGCTGGCAGGCATTCAAAAACTGCATGGGTAACAAATTCTTCAGGTTCTCCACAACGTGGACAATAGTTATCACATCAAATGTTACGCCTTATCAGGTTCTTCGTAACCACCACATGACCGGTTATCATTTTCCATATAAGATGACATATCTTTTTAGGAGCTCTTATCTTCCAAGCAAAGTCTTGTAGCTTCGTTTTACTAGGTTTCATTATCTCATTTTCCTTCTCATCCTTTAGCAAGTTTTGTGCCACCCAATAACCTGATTTGACTGTCTACTGGCCATTTTTTGTATAATTCCAACAGAAAGTATCTCGACGATGAGTTGTAATTATAGCCAGACTCCTTATGTACGGTATATCATCAAGGTCGATGTAATCCTCAAGTAGCCCTACATTCCACTCATCCGAGTCCTGATTAATCAGATCACTTACTCTCAAGTTTGGGTTTAAGACTGGAGCTGCAGGTCTGGCTGGCCTCGCTGGTGAAGTGGGAATCCAAGGATCTTCCCACACCTTGACCTCATATCCTGAATGAATCTTATGTCTGATTCCCAATAAAAGTAGATTTCGTGCTGCTGAGATGATGTTCCACACATATGATGGATTGTTTACTGAGATATTTTGCAAAGGCAAGCTCATTTTGTAGTATCTTCCTTTTAGCACCCTTGCTACCAGTGAGTCGGGATTCTGTACTAACATCCAGAGTTGTTTTACCAGTAGAGCAAGGTTAAACTCATGGATCATTTGAAATCCAATCCCACCTTCCTCCCTTGGTAAACAGACATTTTCCCACTTCACCCAGTGAATTCCTTTCTTTGGGGGATTTGAGCTCCACCAAAATTTTGCAATGGAACTAGCAAGGTTTTCGCATATCTCCCACGGTAGGAAGAAACTAGACATTAAATATGTCGGAAGAGCTAGCAGGATTGATTTAATCAAGACTTCCTTTCCACCTTTTGAAAGCCATTTTCCCGTCCATCCATTAACTCTATGAATTAATTTGTCCTTCAGGAAAGCGAAGAGCTTACATTTGGATCCACTGATGTCTTCTGTGATACCTAAATAAGTCTCCATTCCTCCTTCATTTTGAATTCCAAGAGTATCTTTGATCTGTGGCCTAACATTTGCATTGATCTTCTTATCAAAGAGTATAGACGATTTAGCAAAGTTGATGCGCTGTCCAGATGCTCGTTCATACTTCCTGACCACTTTCATCACTTCTTCACATTCACGGGGCTCCGCCTTACAGAACAAAAGGCTATCATCAGAAAAGATAAGATGGGATACCGAGGGACATGCACGTGTAGCCCACATCTCTGTTATCTTCCCTTGGTTCTCTGCATGATTAAGAAGGCTACCGAGCATTTCTGTGCATAGAATAAAGATGAAAGGAGACAAAGGATCTCCTTGGCGTAGGCCTCTTCCTGGAATAATGTTTCCCCTAGGCTGCCCATTCATAAGCACCTTATATTTCACCGATGTTACACACCGCATTATCCAAGAAATCGAGATTTCCGAAAATCCCATCTTTCGCATAACAACTTCAATGAACGACCACTCCATTCTATGATAAGCCTTACTCGTTTCTGTCTTAATGGCCATTCTTTTGTTTCTTCCACTTGGCTTAGTTCGTAGGGCATGAAACATTTTCTGGGCAATCATAATATTGCATGTAATTTGTTTTCCCGCAACAGAGGCTGACTGGGTTTCTGAGATTCTATCTGGTAGAACCTTTTTTAATCTCTGGCATAAGACCTTAGAGATAATCTTGTAACTGACGTTACACAGACTTATGGGTCGGAAATGGGACATCTCATTAGGCTTAGTTGTCTTCGGAATAAGGCATATATTTGTATCATTTATACCACTCGCCATTGATTCATCCAAAAGGAATTGATTAACCATATGAGTTAAATCGTCCTTTACAATATCCCAAAATTTTTGATAAAACAGAGCTGTCATACCATCTGGTCCAGGACCTTTTTCCGGATGCATGGCAAAAATTGCCAATTTAACTTCCCATTCTGTGACCGGCGCAATAAGGTCATCGTTTATTGGCTCTGTAATCGTAGTTTTTACCTCAGATAGCGCTTCCTCTATGTCTTCTGGATTAGAAGATTCAAATAGATGTCTAAAGTAGCTAGTAGCAATGGCAACCAGTCCTTGTTCATCCTCAACAACACTTCCATTTGCATCTACCAGCTGTGTGATTTTATTCCTAGCTCTCCTTTGTTTTGTCAATGCATGAAAGAAAACTTTGTGTTTCTGTCTCCCTCTCTTAACCAAAAGATTCAACACTTTTGCTTCCAAAATATCTCTTCAGCCGTAAGAGCTTGTGAGAGTTCCTTCAATGCTTCAGATATTTCTTCGGTTGTTGCGTCATCATTCGTGTGAGGTTATATCCAAGATCTTCTCATATATTAGTTTATGTATATCTTTCACATATATACTTATGTAAATATCATATATATAAGGATAATATTGTGTATTATTGATAATATTGTGTATTATTGATAACGAAAGCCGGATGGTATCATATTTGGAAATTACAAAGGATATTAGTGGCTCAAATTGCAATCTTTTTTTGTGTTCCTCAAAGATAGATAACAACAAAGAGTTAATGGATGGTCTGCTCGTTGGTTAACAAAAGGAGAGAAGAAGATTCTGATAAAATTCATTGCCCTAACTCTCCCAACCTATGATATGTCTATCTTCCTCTTACCATTGGATATATTTGAAAATCTCGCGAGTTCTATTGCATGATTTTAATGGAGTTCAAATCCATATAAAGAAAGGATGCATTGTAAAAATGGGAAAAACTTTGTTTTTCAAAAGAGAAGTTGGTCTTTGTTTCCGTATGAACCATGATTTTAATTTGGCATTACAAGCAAAACAGTTGTGGTGTCTGGTACAATTCCCATATTATCTTCCACAAGAGCACTACATGGAAAATATTATAGACAAAGTTCACCTCTGAATTCAGTTACTATAGATACCCTTTCTTATATTTGGAAGAATCTATCGGCTGCTGGAACATTGTTGACTTTAAGAATCCAACAAAAAGGGCATTCTGGATTTGAGATAAGAGCATCGGAGGATCCATGGATCCCAATGATTTCCTATGAGACCAGCTCGACATAATGTTCCGGTTGTTCATCTGAGGATGACGGTGAATGATTTTATTCATGGTGGACCATTACTAATGGTGAGCCTAAAGAGTAGGGTGTGGAGATTTTGGAGAACCTAGTTGTATACATGAGGATATACCACATTGATATAGCCTATTTATTACCAGTTTTAGGTCATGTTAGAGGCTCTATTTAGGGTCAATTATGCGTGTCTAGACTATGTTTTGGAGTATTTACAGGTCCATGAATGTTTTGAGATATATGGAGATACTTGGAGCTTTTGGAGCATTTAGAGGAGAAGAATCCGTAGCTGACCATTTGAGGAGTCGAAGTACAAGACAGTCGTCAATCAAGGACATAACCTTGGAGTCGACTGATGTTAAAATACCAAGGCCGATCGATGCTTCGCACTTGCCATCAATCGACTTCCAAAATCGCAAACAGCCGATTCAAACCCCAAGTTTAAAGACAAATGATGAAAATACCCTGGACGAGTTTTGACCTAAGTTATAGGGTTTTTATATTTATTAATGCAGGGAGTGCATAAAAGTAGAAGACTAACAAAGCTTATTCCATCTATAGTTCTAGGTTTTAGGGGAGAAGATTTATAACTCTTAAGGGAGATTTGTATTAGAACCCCAATATTTTATCTATGTATTATATACAGAATATTGTTCTTTCTTTAATTATGTCTAAGTAGTTATCAACTAGATTTAGGGTTGAATGATAGCAATCATGGATTAGCCCAAAAGTAGGATTGCTAGGTTGAGTTAATATCCATCAATTGAGTTGTGCTTGATGCTTGCATTCTAGAGTAGCTAACTAGGATCTCGAAAGTAGAACATGGACAGCTACGATAGTAGGTTCTGTGCCAGAATAGACTCCATTGAACTAGGCTGTTAGACTCCTTCTTGTCACACTTCCTTCTGATTTCACTGTCGAGACATCAGGCCTTGGCCGTCTATTGATGGTCTTCCCTTTTGCTCGTATGCGAGAGTTGGAGTTGAAATTGTCATAATAGTTAATATTTGAGTTCTAGAATATTTACATTTTCGTGCTTCCCATTCCCTATGATTAGGCTTGAAACCCTGGATTTAGCATATTTACATTTACATCTATTTAGTTCATTAGTATATTTCCATATTTGCATTATTAGAATATTTCCATATTTGCATTATCAGCATATTTTCATATTGGATCTTTACTTCTTGATAAGGAATATTACCTTAATTACTAACTCACCACTGGTATATATATTCACTAACTTAGTCTTTAGAAAAAAAATCTATTGTGTGCCATTGCTCTCTGTGGATTCGATCCCTAAGTACTACACCTGATCTCTTTGGCAAAAGTATTATTTGTATGTTAAGACTAGGGTTAATTTGTTAGTTAATTTTTCATGATAATTATACCCTGCTAGAACTATAAAACACCGCATGTCAAATTTGGCGCCGTTTCCGGAGAGCATTGATTGCCATTTGATTTAATTTCTAGGATTTAGTCTAGGTTTGTTACTACTATTCAAAGTTACTAATTTTTTCTTTTTCTTTGCTTTTCAGGTGCATGCAAAGACACACCAGGAGCAATAAAAGACAAGAACTATTATTCTCTGATCCCGAGAAACTCGAATGTACGATCCGCAAAGAAAGACGGCAAGCATCGATCGACAACACCTATACCCCGTCGACCAACACTTCTTTACGGACAGCATCGACCGACATCAGAACTCGACCATCAATCGACACTGATCACATAGCACCGATCGACAGCAACTTACCAGCATCGATCGACAGAAGCAGACGAGTTCAGATGGTTGCGACTTGAATATTTACTCGGGATGATAATGGGTACCTGCATGACCTCGACGGTCATTTGCATAATGCAGCAGGTCAAAATATAGATGATCGGGGGACCATAATCCCTGATACAAAAGCAGAGGCAGACGCTGCAGCAGGTCAACCTGAAGCTAATGCCCAAGCTGCTCCGAGAACACTGGCTGACTACAATCGTCCAAACCAGTTATACGCCAACAGATCCGGCTCAGAGAAAAAATTTTGAGATTAAGCCCGCTTTCTTCGGACTTGTAGTGCAAACACCATATCATGGGTTGCGACATGAGCACCCTAGGAATCATCTGGAGCGATTTGAGGATCTAGTGACTGCTATTAAATCCAATGGAGTCCCCGAAGACTCTCTTTTTTTAAGCTTTTCAAGTACGCACTTGCTGGAGATGCTTCATATTGGCTTAAGCAGTTACCACCAGGATCCCTAACATCCTGGACTGACATCAAGAACGCTTTCTTGCATAACTTCTTTGATGATGCAAGAGCAGAAGATCTAAGGAGCAAGATTGCTAATTTTTCACAAGACCCTTCAGAATCTTTCAGAAGCTCCTAAATCAGATTCAAATTATACCAAAGAGATTGTCCACATCACGGGTTCAACGAAGTGCAACTTCTCAGCTTTCTTTATAGGTATTTGATTACAGTATAAGATGGCTTTGGACACAGCTAGTGAGGGAAATTTCAGCACTAGGAATCCTAAAGAAGCTACAAGGTTGATTGAGAATCTTGCATCCAGCAGCAGAACCAAGAACATATACTTTGATAGGAAGAAATCAACTCCAGCTTTGAGCAAGTATCAGATTGAAGAGGTTAAGGAAAAACTGGATAGTGTTTAGAAATTCTTCAAGAAGTAGGTCACTTTTGCAGAAGTAGAAGCAATAGAGTCTAGAGATGATGAGGTTAAAGAAGAGGATGTGAAATACATTGATGGGAATGGTTTCCAGAGACAAGGGAATCCAGGTTTCAATAGGAATTCCTGTGGGAATGGTCAAAGGAGTAGCTTTAATCATGGTTCACAGTGAAAACCCTTTAACAACAACAAAACTTATGGATCTTCTTACTACCAGAATCCTCCTCCAGAAACTCAAGAAAGCAAGATCGAAGCAATGGTTGACAGAGTTTTAGAGGGACATCAGAAAATAATTGTGGATTACAATGGAAAGATATATGTGCTGTACCTCAACCTAAACACCAAGTTCGAAAATCTCAACACCAATGCGAAGAAGTTGGAGAATCAGGTGCTGCAAACAAGTGAAACCATTAGGAGGCATGAGAGCCTGATCAAGGAGAAAATAGAGGATGGACAGAAGCACCACATCAATGCATTGATTGATGATGATTTTTGGCCGGAAGTTAAGAGGGAAAAGCTCCAAGAAGGATATTTTTGTGTGGAAAGTTCCATGTCATTCGGCAGTTGGCATTGGTGTCGATCGACACCAAGCAATGAGCATCGATCACAACGATTCTTGCAGTATCAGTAGCTTCGTGTGAATCGACTAACGTCGATCGACACCTACATGAGACAATCGACCGACATTGAGATAAAGGTATCGATCGACCATTCGACCTGAGCATCAATCGAGAGATGAGAAAGCCGGTTTGATTGCCAAGCATCACTGCAAATTTGACTGTGTGTCCAACCATAACGGTTTCAGAACAGAATACTGACACATCTGAAGCTATATATCTTGATAGAGAAGAGGACATTCCAAGAAGAAGCAAAAAATCCCCAAACATCAATGCAGAGAAGCCAATGAAAAAGATGGATAGCTTTACCAAAAGAGTTTTCAAAATTCCTTTATATACTCCTTTTGGTAAAGCTTTTTATACTCACAGGTTGTGAATGTTTTTCAGGGAAATAAGGGAGACAGACGATGATATAGAGATCATGTTCAATCATCTCAGAGAAAAGATGAAACATAGGACTTCTCTGAAGAAGAAAAGTGATCCTGGGAAATTTGTGGTTCCATGCTTTATCAAGGGCAAGAATACCCAAATGCCCTCTCTGATACTGGATCATCAGTGAGCATTATGCCAAAAACTATGGCAGAGGAACTGAACCGGAAAGTGGAACCCTCCAATGATTCTTTCACATTTGTAGACTGCTCAAAAGTGAACTCAGAAGAGATGATAAAAGATGTTCCAGTACAGATTAACAACACCCTAGTCCCAGTAGACTTCCATGTGATGGACATCATGATAGATTGGAACTTGTCACTACTACTTGGGAGAGAATTCATGGCTACTGTTGGAGATATCTGCGATAGGAAATTAAACAGGTTGTATCTATCTCTAATTGATCAAAATATTTTCTATGAACCTGTTCAGATTAAGAGCAAAGCTACTCTGATTGAATTGTGTGATGATGCAGAACTTGTGGCCACATTCTTCTGCGATTATGAGTTCAATAAAAAGTCGAAAGATGGAGCATCGGTAGATACCCAGCCCAGACAATCGACTGACGGGTTTGTTGTTCAGCAATCGGTCGACACCCACCCTTCATTATCAATCGACAACCCTACTCCAGAACCGATCAACAACTGCCACGCAGATGGTGGTTATAACCCAGCCTACCTCGAGTATGACAATGCTTACAAAGAAGAAGAGATAATCGAGTACCGTGGTATCTCTATGGAAGAGGCTGGTGTTTTTCACATTTCCCATCGACTCGGGAAATTGACATCTATCGACAATAACCTTACGCCATTAATCTATACTGATCAAGAAGAAGAGTCTGAACTAGATTCAGCTGCAGAACGTGAGAAAGAATATGGTTATCTACAACCAGATGACTTCTCATGAGAGATCCAGACGGTCAAACAAGAGCTATGGATGGCAGACTATTAAATGTCACGAGGGAAGATATAGCGGATATACTTGCCATGGCTAATGGAGCTGAAAATCTTTTCGTGCAACAATCTGGTTATCAAGCATCGACCGACGGTCACCATACACCATCGATCGACAGACGTCCGACATGCCGAGGATACAGTGAAGCTTATGAAAGATATGATGAAGATTACAGAGAAGAAGAGCTGATTAAATATCTCGGCCTAGCATCAGAAGAGACTGGTTGGGTGATGAACACGATATTGGATAATCAAGCATCGATCGCCGGCTACTCCTGGCCATCGAACGACATCAGACACAAACCAGAACACGAACTTGGAGCAGAAGATACATATATTGGTAATCTTAGACCGGATGAGTTCAGAATTTTCAGAGACCTAGAGGGACGTGCACGGGCTCTTCATTGGAGAATCCTGTATTTATCTAAGGAGGATGTAGCAGATGCCCTTATTATGGCTAATGGATCGGGTAATTCATTTGGACAACAACAACAACAACCATCGATCGAGGCGAATCTTACAGCATTGATCGACATTATGGAGCAGAAGAACGAGACGATACATAATGTTCAATACCCTTCCAAGCATCCCAGATCGATTGACGGCACCCATCGTGCGTCGATTGACAGCACCTTTCTGGAGGTACACAAACTTCGTCCTTCCAGTGCCTACAATTCTCCACAATCGATCGACTGGATCAAACCACCATCGATTGACTAGCGCTTCGAGCAAGGTATGAGATATTTTGATACTGAGGGAAAAAGACATTTCCGTTGGGAAAATAAAGATGAGTATGGCATCTACGGAGATGAGAATGGTAATGCACGAGCTACAGACGGAAGAGTAGTGAATGTGTAAGCTGAAGACATAAGAGCAGTTCTAGAGAGAGCTAATTTGTTTGAGCAGGGCTACATATGTTTACCAGAACATGCAGCAAAGATCACTATGTCTATGAAGGATCATAGGACATACAACAGAGAAAAGATTGATGATATTGTGCATGCGATCTACAAAGCTCAAGAGATGTCACTGGGTGATTTCTACAAGAGGTTGGATGATTTCTACTATCCTATAGACAACTGTCTCACCGGTTTGACTACTTGCATGGATGAGATGAAGCAAAATTTGGATACTGTTCAGAGACAGCATGCGATTGGGGCAGACGGACTGGCATCAAGCAACAGAAACATCAGGCCATCGATCGACACTGAAGCCAATGGACAGAAGACTGCCGCAGAAATACAATTGAAAAATAGGTTCGATGAGATTGCTTTTTCTCCGAGCCTGATGAAGGAAGATATTTCTCAGCAATTGGAAGATTTATCAGAGACTACAACTGCCAGAATTAGAATGCTATAGCACATTATGAAACTACAAGGGGGAATGCATTCAATGGAGGTTGCTAGAGCGGTTATAAGGAATGAGAAACCCAGAGGAGATGAGGCAATGAGGAGCTTCATTGGTACATGGTTTCAGAAAATCAAAGAAGATGTAGACATTTGTTTTCCAATTGTTGATCCACCTCCATACTAGTTAAAAAGTTCACAACGTCGAGCTTAAGACTATAACAAAGCGCTGAGTGGGAGGCAACCCACTGTGTAGTAAGTTCTTATTTCGTTTTTAGTAATACTACTATTTATTTCGAGTTTTACTTTGCTTTGTAGTTTGAGTCCACCATCGATCGACACTCTCTTTTAGAAAGAGGTATCGAGTTTTCTACTTAAGAAATTTACTTATGATTTAACTTTTTCCTAACCAATCCAGGACAGATTACTCTGGGGACAATGTAATTTAAGTATGGGGGAGGTTCGCTAATGCTATTTGATTTGTTTTGAGCTTTATTTACTATATATATATTAGTTTTTCAAAGAAAATTATTGAGTCAAGAAGGGGACTATAATCAAGATTTATTATTGACTAACCACACTTTAGCACCATTCTTAGAAGGTTGTTTGCAGAGATCACTAGAGATACCAAAGTATATAATCCTGCCACTATATCACACTTGCTTAGAAAGTTTGAAGGAACCAAAGCTGGTTTCCAACACTAATCATGACATTTATCAGCTTGCTTTGGGGCTTGGTATACATCGAATCGGATTCCTTCTGCAAGTCTGGAAGGTAAAGTCTTTGTGCTTTTGATTCCCCTCCCTCGCCCCTTCAGATTTACTAAGGAGTCGAACATGATTTGGAGGCTACAATCATTAAAGCTTAATTCATATGATTCTTGAAAGAAATAAAGGTCAAAAAGAAGTGAACAGGATTTGGTGGCAAAAACCATTAGGGCTTGATTCATGGAAGCATGTCCAAATATCTCAGTCAGTTAAAAAAGTAAAATGATATCCTCAAAAGAAGGGATATATTGACCGAGAGAAGAGAGAAGAGAAGAGAGAAAGGAAAGGGATCAGAGAAGATTACTTGTGTACTCAGATACTTGCAGGGGTAAGAGTCCATGTGTCCTTTGATCGATACTCCCAGGATAAAGCCTGCACTTTTATTTTATGCAAAGAAATGAAATCAGTAGAGGGGTGAGTCAAACTAGTATATGCTAAGTTGTTGGTAGAATGAATTTGGTTGCTATACTAGGATAGGGTATATAAAGTTTATTTGTGATTGACTTGATAGGACGTGGTTGCAACAAAATAGGGTGATATTTATACTTAGACATTATGTAAGTCTCCACTTTTCAAAACCTCTTTCACAGGCTTAGTTTGCTTGAGGACAAGCAAATTGTTAAGTCTAGGGGAGTTGATATAGCCTATTTATTACCAGTTTTAAGCCATGTTACAGGCTCTATTTAGGGTCTATTATGTGTGTCTAGGATATGTTTTGGAGTATTTACAGGTCCAGAAACGTTTTGGAGATATATGGAGATAATTAGAGCTTTGGGAGACTTCAGAGGAGAAGAATCCGTAGCTGACCATTTGAGGAGTCAAAGTACAAGAATGTCGTCGATCGAGGACACAACCTTGGAGTCGACCGATGTTAAATAACAAGGTCATCGATGCTTCACACTTGCCATCGATAGACGTCCAAATCACAGACAACTGATTCAAAGCCCAAGATTAAAGACAAATGGCGATAATGCCCTGGACGAGTTTTGACCTAAGTTTTAGGGTTTTTATATTCATGTATGCAGAGAGTGCATAAAAGGAGAAGACTAACAAAGTTTTATTCTATCAATAGTTCTAGGTTTTAGGGGAGAAGATTCATAAGTCCTTAGGGAGATTTATATTGGAACCCCCAGTATTTTATCTATGCATTATATTCAGACTATTGTTCTTACTTTAATTATGTCTGTGTAGTTATCAACTATATTTAGTGTTGAATGGTAACAATCATGGATTAGCCCAAAAGTAGGATTGCTAAGTTAAATTAATTTCCATCAATTGAGTTGTGCTTCATGCTTGCATTATACAGTAGCTAACTAGGATCTCGAAAGTAGGACATGTACGACTACAAAAGTAGGTTTTGTGCCAGAATAGACTCCACTTAACGAGGCTGTTAGGCCCATGTAAGAGCTGGTTTAATAAGTCTGGTGGACTTATCAAATATCGTTCACACTTCCTTCTGATTTCACCGTCGATCGACATTAGGCCTTAGCCGTCGATCGATGGTCTTCCGTTTTGCTCACATACGAGAGTTGGAGTTAAAAGAGTCAGAAGTTAATATTTGAGTTCTATAATATTTACATTTTCGTGCTTTCTATTCCCTATAATCCATTACGCTTAAAACCCTAGATCTAACATATTTACATTTACATCTAGTTAGTTCATTAGCATACTTCCATATTGCATCTTTATTTCTTGATAAAGAATATTTCCTTAATTACTTACTCATTACTGATATATATATTCACCTAGCCTAGTCTTTGGAAATAAGAAATCTATTGGGTGTCATTGCTCTAAGTGAATTCGATCCCTAAGTACTACACATGATATCTTTTGGCAAGAGTATTATTTGTGTGTTAAGACTAGGGTTAGTTTGATAGTTAATTGGTTAGGATATTTATAGCATGCTAGAACAATAAAACAGCCTATGTCACACATATTTAGAGTTTGGCCATTAGTCAATCCACTAAAGGTGACAAGATTTGTTGGAGCTACACAAAGAGTGGACAGTATAGTGTCAAATCAGGTTATTGATGCTACATTATATTAGACTAACATCACAAAGCTTCAAACTTTTGATTAGAAAAATATTTCTCATTATAAGATATGTTATCTTATATGGTAGATTATAATATGACATTTAGAAATTACATGGAACCTGAAATGTCGTCATATGCGATGTAATACCCATCACCCTCAATGTAGGGAAGTAAATGAGTCTGTTAATCGTATCATTTTAATGTCCTGCAACTTTACAATATTTGAAATTATCATCTATGCCTTCATGCCCATCAATTTATCCCATTTCCAGTGTTTATACCAACTTGGATTATCTGTTATGGAGGAAAAATAATATTGAAGACACAGATTTGGATGGAGATCCTTATCAATGGATAATATGATATCTCTACAAAGCTCGAATTGGTAAATCAGTTTGGGGGATCACAAGAGATCCTTTAGAGCCAATAAGGCATGCTTAGGGTGAATAACACGCGTGGTTGTAAGTGAATGCACAAGATATTGATGAAACGCAACCACTACATCATCTAACAACACTTCAAGCCTTAAGCTTGAAGAGTATATGTTTAGTGGATGGTTCAAGGACTTCAGGGGCACAATTCAGTGGATGTGGTTGGGTGTGGAAAGAGTCTTCAAGAAAGGAGCAACTTGTGGACTTAAGGAATCAAGTGAGACGTGTCTTATCTCTACATATAGAGCTAGAAGCGCTTAACTGAGCTATGGAAGGTATGCTGTAATATTTAACCTTTCAACATTTTAGAACTGACTACAAGGATCTAATCACAATGATTCCAGACCCAACAACATCACCAAGCTTTTCAACGGAATTGAAAGACCTTATAAACTAGGTCAAAACTCGTCCAGGGGCATTCTTATGAATTATCTTGACTTGGGCTTGAAGTCTGTCAACTGCTCTGCGAGTAGACCGTCGATTGACAACATGTTTGCACCGTCGATCGATGGTCAGGCTTGACCTCGACTCTGAATGAACAGCAACTGAATATCTTCTCTGGATGCTCTACCAAGGTCCATTATCTACATAATGCTCCATAACGTACCTTGACCTGAAAAGACTCTAAAACAGAGTCTAGACATACATAGCATACTCCAAATAGGGTCCAAATGATAGTCTTAAATTAGTAAATAACAAAGTATATCATACTCCGTTAATAATGATCAACATGTTTAACGCATTAAAGCTGAGCTTGAAAAAAATTGACTGTACATCAAACATTATTCGAAAAGTTGATGCAAATCTGGAAATCTCTTGCATAGCATTGCATTACCAAATACTGTCGTTTTCCTATTGTGAAGCATAGAAAAAGAACGAGAATAAGATCATCTCCGTGATTTTCTCAAAAGGTATTGACGAATCTCTATTTGGATTTGTTAAATTTAATCTCTTATTATGGGATCCATACCTTTCCTTGATTATTTAGTCTCTTATATATGACAAAGACTCAAAACACAACAAGTGTTTTGGACGAAAGATTCGATGTCATGGCACATGTGGTTAGGAAAATTCATGTTTCTTCTTCATCATCAAATGGAATGTCCATATCCTGTGAAGCCATATTGAAGCTTTAGTGTTCTAGTTGTGTTCATAAAGCTCATCTAGCAGCAAACTATTTTCGTCTCTTCATTATTCGGAATGGTGTTGGGACAGGCCTCGAGGACTTCTTACCCTTTGCAATGGTAGTATATAAGGGAAGTCTTCACCTGCACCGCGATTTTCACCTTTAGAAGCTTGTTCTAATGTTGTAGCACACATTTCTCAGCCACAATACTCTACACATGCTCTTACCTCTTCCGACCGGATTGGACTTACTGGTCTGAGTGAGACTCAATGGACGATGTTGGTTACGATGCTGAATGAACACAAATTGTCTTCCAATACTCTTATCGGTACGTCTAATATCTCATCTTGGATTATTAATTCAGGTGTAATGAACCACATGAATGGTTCTCTTACATACTTATGTGAACTTCAGGATATAGTTCCATTGCCTATTAAGCTACTGGATTTCACTACTCTTGCGACACAACAAAGAACTATTGTTTTAAGATCCTTTCTTACCATTCAGAATGTAATATTTGTTGAGGGTCTTCAATGTCATTTGATTTCAGTATCCCAGTTAGCTCATCACAAAATATTTTTTCCAGATTAGTGATAAACTTGGACTGATTTAGGAACGCATTACCAAGATTTTGATTGGACTGGCTAAAGAGTCGAGGGCAGTATTTCTTACAAGGGGTGGAATTTTCTGGCGCAATTCATCAGGAGAATCCCGTGACCTCAGATGTATGCACCATCTAATGAGACATCTCTCTTTTTGAGATTTGGATCGTTTACTTATTTCAGTTCATAATGATAGTGTTACTGAAAATAAGACTTCTGTGATTTGTATACAAGCAAAAAAACTCGATGTGTCTTTCCTACAAGTTATAATACTACTTTGGCTTTATTTGAGATGGTTTAGTGTGATATATGGGGTTCTTATGGCACTCATTCGTTGTGGTATACGACTTTTTTTAACTTTAGTTGATGAGTACTCTTCTAGTTTTTAGTTTTACTTGCTGGCAACAAAGCAAAATATCTCTCAGCCGATTAAGAAATTCACCCCATGGTTCAATGTCAGTTAATTACACGAATTTGCAATATTTACAGTGACAATGGGACCAAAATTTTGTGAATGTCGTCTTACTTTCAAAAATAAGGTATCATTCACGAACGTTGTGTGTTGATACACCTCCAAAAATGGATGTGCATTTACAGTCTTCTCTCCCAACTGAATTCTAGGGAGAGTGTATTTTGACCGTAGCTTATCTGAATAATCACACTGCTTGACGGTAACAATCGTTTTGAATGCCTCTATAACAGGTCCCAACACTATCTCACTTACACATCTTTGGCTGCTCTGTCTATGTACGTAATAACATCATAAAGGCTATAAATTTGCATCACAAAAATCAAAGGAGTTTTCTTAGTTAACTTTAAGGCAAAAAGAGTTACCGTATTCTTTATCCTTCGACTGGGAAAACCTTTTACTATTAGAGACGTTGTTTTCTATGAATTGAATTCCCATATGATATTGGGTCTTCATTACTTTCTGATTCACCAAACATTATTTCATCGGAGTTACCCCCATACACGCATCCATCTCCTGACTTTATGTCACCCTTGAACTTTGGTTATCAAGAGGATACTGAAAATAAAGGTTTGTCCCACTGGTTCTTTGGTAGCTCTGCCATCTACTAATGCATCTCCTTTTGTTCATGTGTCTGATACTGCAATGACACCGTCCTCTGCAACGTCGGTTTAACGATTCCTCTAGTTAAGGTACTGCAACGATATCCACACCTGCAACTACGGTTACTGGTTCCTCTGGCTCACCCGTCCAAATAGAGAAGAATTAAGAGATAGAGCATATGTCCTCTACACCTGAACCATTTTCCGTTGTTGCTCTTTCAGATCCTGTTTCAGCTCTTATTTTAGCAGATCTATCTTGTTCTTTGGAAGTATTAGGCCACAGTCATCAGTCGAAGAGCATGCCAACTAAACTTCATGATGACGTATTTCAGACAATTTCTCCCATTGTAACATGTTCAACTACAAATCCTTATGCTCTTTAGTTCTATGTGGAGTGATCAAGATGTTTAGAGAATTATTGTCATCATTTTTCTGCAATCGCATATATGACGGGATGAAAATCATACAAGCAAGAAATTCATCATAAAAATAGGCGCAGTGCTGTTCGCTGGGTTTTAAATTGTGCATGGTGCTCACTGGAAATGAGGTGTGTGCCTTACGCCTTGGCGCAAGAAAGTGCTCTTCTCTGAAGAAAACGTTAGCTGAGTCGTGTTACATACATTAGGTATAGGGTATTGGAATTTGTATACAAATTTGATATAGATGGAAAGCCAAAAAGATACAAAACATTTTAATCTAAGTGATTAAACGTATTATTTAAAGATAGTAAAAAAGTTGCAATAAAAAAAAGTTGTGAACCAAAACTTAGATTAGTTATCCAAACCAAAATCCAAAACCAATGAGTTTCAAATGTACCAAAACAAAGTAAATAACTTAAAACAAAACACCTAAAACTCATCTTCATAATCACCATGAACGCCATCATTCTCATCTTCATCATCAAAGTCATTGGCATCCTCATGCCCGAAATCATTTGCCTCTAATTCTTCTTCCATCTCATCTTCATCATCGAGCAACCTCATTACACTTGGAGAGTGCCCTAAGAGTTTATCCTTTGAGCTTCTATCAAAACCTTTTCCTTTGTCAGCTTTAGATAAACCTGCCCCTATGCCCCTTAATTACAATAATTAGTATCTTAGGTGCTTGGCTCACGACTTTCATGTTTCATTTTTCCACACAAAATAATATTTATCATATGAATCTACATCCATTATTTCTAATTAACCACTCATTTCTTTCATCAATATCTTCCAAAAAATATGATAAATTGTGTCACTTCTCTTGCTTCGACATTGCATAGCTCGGTTGTACTTTACAAAACCATGTTATTCAGTCGATATTGTGCTAGTCAATTTCTCCTCTTGGTATGAAGCTGTGAGAAGTCAAGTTCAATACTTAGAATAGAAAGCTAAAATGATGTGATTATAGAAGACTGACAAGTTGGAAGATAATCCAATTTCTCTCATAACTAGTAGTAGTAGAAGTCAAGCTAAGGATCTTAACAAAGACATTTCTGATATTTGGAGCTGAAAATCCGAACAAGACCACCATTCCCCTATTAAAATATAATCTTGTTAGTATTTATGTAGTTCAGTAGTTTGAAGAAAGTAATTCAAGTTTGTGATACATGATCCTTTGATATTTCTTTGCCTAATCGCCATGCTATAACTGAAGATACCTGAAGTGTTTTGAAAAAATCTAACTCTCTCATTATCTTGTCATGGCTATCAATATCTGGAATAAACCTTGGAAAAAAATTATCTTTTGAATTTTTTTACCAACTAGTCAATGCAAAACATAAACAAAACGTAGACCAACCTGTTAAGGCAATCTTACAAGCCCCCTTCTACCTCCTCGCAACCTACATCCTCATGATATCTGTAATGAATCGCATGCTTAGGAAATACCCAGCTGCATGCAAAGGCTGATGGAGTCGACACTCCACCTTTTGTCAATGATATCAAATACTTTTTCGTATTTCTCTTGATTCAACTTGAATTCCTTCATGATTGCTTCTTTCGCTCTATCCATGGATGCATAAATGTATCCCATAGCTGGTTTACTCTCTCCACTACCTGTCATAAGTACTTTGACCTGCCAGCTTCAGAGAATTTCGAACATTCCTCCAAAAAATCTCTTGCATAAGATACTGCTTTAATTTCATTGATCCGGCTTCTTTGGGACTTTTAGACTCATTGCATCCACTATAATTGACCAGATCCTTCAAAGCCTTCTGTTTTTTGTGAAATTGAGTCATTGGTATGAAAGATTCGGAAATCTCGTTATAGCTGGTATGTGAAAACTCATTTGCTTTGTGAATTTTTTCAACATGTTAAGAGGGATATGTTAGTAGATATATTTGTTCATGAACATTCACTTTTTGATGGTATTCTTCAGTGCTAGAATTTTTCAATTTCATCCAACATTAAATCAATGCAATGTGTTTCACATGGGTCCAATAAAGTTGATGTATTTTCACTTCATACAGTTTTCTAAATTTAAACATAACGAGTGTTAAAGCAAAGAAACATAATAGTTGAAAATAAATTATTTGTTCAGATTGTAATTAACTAGTTTTATGTAGTTGTTGCCTTGTATGTGATAACTTGAATTACATTAGCTTCTCCGATCTCCTCAACTATATTATTTAGCATCTTAAAAAACGTCACATGTTTCACCACTTCTTCAACATCTTTCGACTTCTTCAAAAGATAAACCTTAGGAGAACTAACAAGGAAGTTGACAATGTCTTACTTATACTCTTAATGGTCCACTCCTTCATGTTATCCTCAATTTCTCCTAGAGTCTTTTGTACTTCTTTTGTGAAACATGCTTGCTGGTTTTAATCAAATTTCATATTTCCTAATTAGCTGAATCATCTCATTAGAGCTAGGGTAGTTTACTGCATTAAATGTAAGACCATCGTAAAACCATCTAGCTATACCTCCACATACTATTTCTATTAATTGTTTATCGCAAGGTCCAGTACCCTTTCTATCTTTCCTTCCTTGCAAAATATCAGGAGGATGAGAAGTCACAAAGCTATCCAATGGACCCCCTACTTTCCTCTTCCTAGCATGCGCAAGTTACTTTGGCTGACTTTCCTTCTCATACTCTTCATCGTAGTTATCAATATCTTCGTCTTCTACTTGTTGAATCATGTTACGAGCCACTCTCACTTTTGTTCCTTCATCTTATTGTGTTTAACGAACTCATTTTTCACATTTGGTGGACATAATGTGCAATATTTGGCATTCCTATGACCCCAATCAAATGTTTCTTTAGACGTGAAACTCATCCATTAGTTTCTTTCATACACAAGTTACACTTCCAAAAGTTAATATTGTTATTCAACATTGTTCTGTATTTTTCTTCCAGGATCCTCTTATGATTTTGTGTAGCCTCAGACATTTAATCTGTGATCAAAGAGAAAGAATTACGAAACTAAATTACTAAGTCTCTAAATAGTGACAAAAAAAATGAACCGGAATAGTGAAATCTTTATAATTCCTTACAATTTACACCATTTACAAGGAATATTTGCTACCTGTGATTCTTTAATATTCCTTTACATTTAATGAATTATAAACTACATTTATTCCTTATCAAATTTGGGGAGCAACATAAGTAATAGATATTTCTTTTGTTTTTTTCCTCATCATTCTTTTTCTTCTTATTCTCCATATTCTTTTCATGGTTACCAGTTAATTCCTTTCATGGTTACCAGTTAGACCCTAAGTGTTATTGTTGTTAAAAGAGTGTAATATTAAGTATTTTATCGAACATATAAGCAAACCTTGACTACTCGAGAAGATAAGGATTCAAGAGTAAACATTAAGAGACTTTCGAGAGCTAAGTATTCAAAAGTTTTTGAAATAATGACATAACGAGAGTGCAGTAACACGTGTTACAAAATAAATTTAGAGATAGACAAGATTTGTTTTCAGTTACAAACACAGAGATTACACACAATCAAAAAAAAAAAAATTCAACTCCATAAAAATAAACAGTCAAGATTAAAAATAATATTATCTTGTTTTGAACTCCGTGTGTCACGCACGTTCTGAAGTCGGTACGTGTAATTGTGAAGCTATGATCAAATCCCCAACATATAATATGAAACAAAGAAGAAAAAACATATATGAAGTGAGCAGAAGAAATATAATGTACAGAGACTGACTGTGTGGTGTTGAGTCCAATCAAGCAATGTCAAGTTAGTTGTAAACTGTGACCAAGCAACACAAGAACTAATAATCAGAAGAAGCCCTATTATATTAGAGAAGAGTAGAAAGAACTAATTGTGGGAGCTAAACCCCGCAATAAGAATTTTAATATGAATAAAATAAAGTTCAAGGAAATAATGAGAAAGGATCTAAAATAATGAATAGAATAAAGTTTAAGTAGAACTCTAAGATAATTTGCACAAATTGGACTATTATTGAGAATGAACATGATGAATAAAAAGAACAAACAACCAGATAATACAATCCGAAGAGAGTATTCTAGATTTCAAGTGAGTAAGTCAAAAGAGTCTATCAAAACTGATCTTAGTTTGTTCTTTTATACTGACAAGATTGCTCCAACTACTACGTGTATATTGGGTGCATATTTTGTGCCTCTCTCCCGAGATCTTGGCCTGTTGAGTAACCAATTGACCTCATGTGGCTGAGCTTGCTACCTCGAGCTTCGAGGTAGCCCTTTGGACCGAAATAGTTGGGCTTTGCCATTGGTCATGTTTTCATTGTCAATTTAGCATGTTTTGATTTGGCATTTACTGGGCCGGTTTTATGAGGTAAATCGTACTCCAACAGTTTTCCACCAGCCCATTAAATGACACATGGCTATCTTTAATGGGGGGAGACATCTGAAGGTGCGTCTTTGCACGCTTAAATCTTGTTTTTTTGTATGAATATTAATTACTTTTAATCAGAGAACTCACGATCGGCTGCTCTTGTTTATCAAGACCACCTCTTAGGTAATTATGTCTTTATTTTCTTGTGGTTGCATTTTGTGGAGGCGTTCAACCAGCTGGTGTAGCCCTATGAGAAAAGACTAAGGGAGAACTCCCAAAGAAGTGGTCTCGAGGAGAAGAAAATACATGCTCGTTAAGATGAGCAGATCCTTCAGCTCAAGGGGAAGGAGGCTGAGTTGTCTCGGGCAAAGGCAGTGGAAAAGGCTCAATTTCAATTCCTATAGGTCGAGTGCGCTACAGCTATTGGCCAGTGATAGGTCCTAATATTTACCACTTTTAGACCATGTTATAGGCCCTATTTCGAGTATGTTTTGTGTGTCTAGGATGTTTTTAGAGTTTTTTCAGGTCCACGTGCATTTTAGAGCATTATAGAGATTATAAGGCTTTTTGGAGCTCAAAGAGAGAGGAACCACGTAGGTGGTCAAATCAGCAATATACGTGTCGAGACAGAGAGTTGCGTCGATCGACGACGCACCCTTGCCGTCGATCGACAGTCAACACGCAAAAGCCCAATTCACAAAATACTCCTCGATGAGTTTTACCTATTTTATATTATCGTCGTTTGTGTTTTATGCAAAGAGAGCTCTTTTATAAGTTTAGAGATTTTAGTAGTTTCAGGGGAGAAGATCAAGACTTCTTTTAAGCTTTGTATTGGAACCCCAACTTTTTATCCCTAATCTTATGCATTATTTAATGTTTTAGAATATAATCTACTTATCTATGTCTGAGTAGATCTCTTGTTAGAATTAGGGTTTATTAATGGTATTGACGGATTACCCAAACAATAGAATTGCTAAGGTGATTACTAGATCTATCATTAGTATTCTCCTTATTGTTTATGTTCTTGAGTAGCTAACTTTTTTTTGTCAGCATTCTTGAGATAATTAGGATAATTGATACCTTCGATAGTAGGATTGTTACCTGAACTAATCATATTGAGCTTAAGTTGCTTGGAATAATCGATAGATTAGTCTAGTAATTATAAGTGAACTTAGCGAATCTGATCGTTTAAAGCTTGACTAAGAAAGCCATCGATCGATGTTGTTTGCATACCATCGATCGACGGTCATTCCAAATTTGCATACGAAAGTTGTAGACTCTGAGCTTAGCCATAGATAGATATCAGTTATATCTCTATTTATTAAATTTGTGTTCTATGAATGAAAACCCCTTGGATTCTATCCATTATAATTCACTACATGAAAAACCTAGATCTAGCTATTTTCATTAATTGCTTACAACCAACTCGTTACTCATTTACTAGTTCCTAAAGTTTATTTGATTGTCTAGGATAACTAAGTTAATTCAATCCCTAAGTACTACAACTGAACTTCTTATTTGAGAGAGAAATCAGTAGCTCACCTAGGGTAATTTGAACACGTACCAAATATAGCGCCGTTGCCGGGGAGCAAGGATCATCATTAGATTTGTTTTGCAAGTTTTGTCTAGGTTTTCTTTTCAGTTTACTTACAATTTTTTTTTGTTTTGTCTTTCAGGTGCATGCCCAGCAGTACCAGAAGCAACAAGGAAAAAGACTTAGTTTTCTCAGTACCCGTAGAAATCAAACGTAGCATCCGCAAGGAGAAGCGGCAACAATGGATCGACTCCAACAATTCTTTTTCGATCGAAACTCATCTACCGGCAACGATCGACACTAGTCCCGAGACATCGATCGACGGTGTTCCTGAGAAGAGATGGTTGATATGCTGATCTTGACTAGGAATAAGAGAGGGGACCTGTATAACCTTCAAGTTCATTTTCGTAATGTAACATGTCGGAGAATTGATGATCAGGGGACTGTAATCGCTGAAACAGAAGAAGCTGATGTAGCTGAAGGCCAGGCTGCTCAACCAAGAACGTTGGCTGACTATAATCGTCCAGATTAATTCTACGCCAACAGATCTGCTATTCGTCCTCCATCTTTCCAGAGGAACGATTTTGAGTTGAAGCCAACCTATTTCACACTTGTGGCACATACACCATTTCATTGACCCTATTGATCATCTGGAACGATTTGAGGATCTTGTGTCTACCATTAAAGTTAATGGAGTCCCTGAGAATTATGTTCTATGCAAGCTCTTCAAATATTCGCTTGCTGGAGATGCTTCATATTGGCTTAAGCAACTACCACTAGGATCTCTTACATCATGGATATACATCAAATTTTTTTTCCAGGGTAACTTCTTTGATTATGCTAGAGCTAAGGATCTGAGGAGCAGAACTGCCACATTCACACAGGAGCCTGCAGAGTCTTTTAGAAACTCCTTGATCATATTCAAATTCTACCAAAGAGAACCCTATGGATCATCTGGAGCGATTTGAGGATCTTGTGTCTACCATTAAAGCTAATGGAGTCCCTAAGAACTATCTTCTATGCAAGCTCTTCAAATATTCGCTTGATGGTGATGCTTCATATTGGCTTAAGCAACTACCACTATGATCTCTTACATCGTGGATAGACATCAAAAATGTTTTTCAGCGTAACTTCTTTGATGATGCTAGAGCTAAGGATCTGAGGAGCAAAACTGCACATTCACACAGGAGCGTGCAGAGTCTTTTAGAGACTCCTAGATCAGATTCAAGTTCTACCAAAGAGATTGTCCACACCATGGATTCAATGAAGTGTAACTTCTCAAAATTTTCTTCAGAGATATTGATTTGTCATACCAGATGGCTTCAGACACAGCCAGTGAGGGAAATATCTACACTAGGAGTCCTGCGGAAGGTATGAAATTGATAGAGAAGTTGACAAATAGCAACAACACCAATCATAAGAGGAGAAAATTGGACCCAACACTTACCAAGGATCAGATGGAAGAAGTAAAAGCAAGTTGGATAGAATTTAGAGGTTTCTAGAGAAGCAAATTAGTTTCGCAGACAGTGTAGAAGCTATAGGATTTAACAATGATAAAGGTGAAGAATAAGATGTGAGCTTTGTTAAAATGGATTCCAAATATATTGGAACAAGAGCAACAAGAACTCTTATGGGAATGGTCAGAGCAGTGGCTACAACCAAGAATTTCAGCAGCAGAGACCCTACAGCAACAACATAAGCTATGGACCCTCTTACTATCATAACACCCCATCAGATACCCAAGAGAACAAGATTGAAGCCATGATTGACAAGTTTCTGGAAGGACAACAGAAGATGACAGTAGACTTCAATGGAAAGATTAATGCTGTCTATACCAATCTCAACACAAAATTTGAAGCTCTCAGCACCCATGTGAAGAAGCTCGAGAATCAAGTTGTTTAGACTAGTAAGGCTGTGAGAAAACAAGAAGCTTTGATCAAGGAAAAGATTGAGGCTGGACAGAAGCATCACGTCAATGCCATCTTTGATAATGATTTTTGGCAAGTTGTGGAAGAGATTAAGCATCAAGAGGAAGATTTTTTTCAGAATCCCCTACCATGTTCGAATGCCAATCGATCGACAGCCCAAGATAACCATTGATCGTTGGTACCTGAAATTTCCGAGTATGAAGAGATGGACATCGATCGACAGACGGACCCTACCATCACTCGACGGCCGATCCAAACAGAAGTATATCGGTTGCCAAGTATAGACATGAACCTTATATACACTCATAGGAACTCGACCCCCACCCTACCCAAACCCAGACAGACAGATCTTTCAGTCCCTATGGTAATGGAGAAAGCTATTGATGGACATACTAGAAGAAAGAAGAAGATCCCTAAGTATATTAGAAGGGAAGCAAATGAGAAAGATATGGATAACATTACCAAGAGAGTCCTTATAATCTCTTTACAAACCCCATTCGAGGAAGATTATTATACTCACACATTGTGGATGTTCTTCAAAGAAACCAAGGCGATTGATAAAAAATTGAAAGAATGTTTAATCATCTGAGGGAGAAAGTAAAGCAGAGGGTTAAGTTGAAGAAGAGAAGCAACCTTGGAAAGTTTGTAGTTCCCTGCAACATCATGGGACATGACTACCCTCATGCACTCTGCGACACCGGTTCTTCAATAAGAATTATGCCTAGAACCATGGTAGAGGTGCTCAGCTTAAAGGTGGATCCCTCTAGTGATTCATTCACTTTTGTGGATTGCTCTAAGGTAAATTCAGGAGGAATATTCAAAGACCTCCAAGTGAAAATCGGTGATTCCCTTATACCTGTAGACTTTCATGTCTTGGACGTCCAAGTAAAGAAAAAGTCATCCCTGCTACTTGGAAGAGTTTTCGTGGCCACAGTAGGATAATTATGCGACATGAAGACAAACAAGTTGTATATATCCTTTATTGATAAAAATCATTACTATGAACCTGTTCAAACTAGAACCAAGACTGGTCTCTTTGATTTGGTTCATGAACCAGGACTTGTCGCCACGTGTTTTTGCGAATTCGGGAAAGAGAATGAGTCAGATGATGGAGCATCGATCGACACCCAGCCCATACAATCGATCCACATTGTTAACCAACAATCGATCGACACCCAACTTTTGACATCTATCGATGACCCCGACCTTTGACATGATACAGCTAACACAGATTACAAAGAATCTTATCATGAAGAAATAGCAATCGAGTACCGTGCCCCTGCACTTGAGGAAGCTGGAAATTTCATAGAATCCGATTGAAACAGGAATGCAACATAGATCGACAGTCCCCCAATACCATCGATCAACATTCATCCAGCAGAAGGGTACGGATCCATAAGAATCCAGCTAGAAGGAGATTTTGCTGGGAAACCAGAGCTGAGTATGGAGTTTATAGACATGAAGATGGCAATGCACGAGACATCAGAATCATCAACGTATTTAAAGAAGACATAAGAAAGATTCTCCATAGAGAAGCAGTGGTTGGCTACACTCATTCGTGTTTATGACCAGAAAAATTCGAGGAGCCCAGGCAATCAGCTGACTACTACAACATAGCAGAAGTGGATGACATGGTACAAGGAATCTACAAAGCATAAGAGATGTTGATGGATGACTATTACAAGAGGATTGATGATATCTAATACCCATTCAACAACAATATCAGCTGGTTAACATGAAAGAGATGAAGCAAAAGATGGACTCTACTCATCAAATGATTCAGATACAACACGTGAATGGAGAAGAAAAAAACACCGTCGATCGACGGACATACACAACCGTCGATCGAAACTTCAAGCGGACCATTTAGACAGAGTCGGGTAATTAAGAAGATACTAGAAGATAAACTTGATGGAGTTTATGTATCTCAAGACATGATGATGGAAGATATTTCCAGGATATTGGAGGACATATCCATACCTACAAATAACAATATTGGCTGGTTACACAAACGCATTGACAACCTTTAGGAGAGGATGAGTCAAATTGAGATCACCAAGGAGAACATGGACAACAAAAGAACCAGAGGTGAAGAAGCCATTAGAAGCTTCGTTGGTACGTTGTTTCAGATGACCAAAGAAGATGTGGACACTTATTTTCCAACAAGTGATACTATGCACCATCTTAGTCCATACAATGCTAAATGTCAAGCTAGAGACTATAACAAAGTACTGAGTGGGAGGAAACCCACTATTAGGTATGTTTTAGATTCATTTTATTTTCATGATTTTACTAATTTTCCTATTTTTCTTTATTTGCAGCAAAACAAAAGGAAGATCGAGAACTAGTATCGGTCGACGACTGTGCACTACCATCGGTCGATACCTATCCCATCGGTCGACACTCATTACAGAGTCTGGTATTGACTTCGTCCTTAAGCTTTTACTTATGATTTAATTTTTTTCACCTAACCGAGATGGGAGAACACTGGGGACAGTGTTATTTAAGTCTAGAGGGAATATTACTTATATTGCTTTCTATTTTGAGTTTTATTCTTAGGTGTTTTATTGAGCCAAGAACGGGAAATTTTGACTAATTATCTTACCATTTTATAGAACCATTCTAGATGTGTTGATTGCAGAGAGTACTAGATATACCAAGTTGGATCATCATGCCACTATATCACACTTGCTTAGAAAGTTTGAAGAAACCGAAGCTAACCTTCAACCTAATACTGAATTATTTACTTTCTTTGGAATTTGCCATACATTGGATCCGATTCCTCTTGCAAGTCTGGAAGGTATAAGTCTGTGTGCATCTGATTGCCTTCTCACTCTCATTTCGGCATCTATATATAAGAGATTGAGGTGATTTCCTGAAAGATGCAGAGGAGTAAATAAATTACCTATGATCTCATTATTCTAATTTAGAAATGAGCACACATTGTGGAAGCGAGGGGTAGGTAAATTACATGTGACCCTATTATTTGCCTACACCTTGTCGAAAAAATAGAAAAACAGAGAACAGAGAAAAAAAAAGAAAAAAAAAGATGAACAAGATTGATTGTATCAACATTATTGATTCATTGGACTTATAAAAATAATATAAAGAGATTCAGAGAAGAGAGAAAGAGGGAAGAAAGGGATCAGAGAAGATTGCCACTTTTATTTTATGCAAAATAGTAAAGGTGAAAATGATGAGCTAGAGATTTTGTGAGTTCTTGTGTTTTCAAACCTATTCCACATGTTTACCCATGTTTTGCTTGAGGACAAGCAAAAGCCTTAGTCTTAGAGAGTTGATAGGTCCTAATATTTACCACTTGTAGACAATTTTATAGGCCTTATTTAGAGTCTGTTATGTGTGTCTAGGATATGTTTTAAAGTATTTTTAGGTCCAGGTGTATTTTGGAGCAGTATAGAGAAAATGAGCTTTATGGAGCTCAAAGAGAGAGGAACCATGTAGCTGGTCAAAATCAGCAATCTACGAGTCGAGACAGAGAGTTGCGTCGATCGACGACGCACCCTTGCCGTTGATCGATTTTGCGTCCTCGATCGACGGCAAACGTGTAGAAGCCCAATTCACGGAGTACCTGACTTGAAGCCCAAGTCACAGAAATTACAAGATTACCCCTTGACGAGTTTTACCTAGTTTTTATTATCTTTTCTTGTGTTTTATGCAAAGAGAGCTCTTTTACAAGTTTAGAGATTTTAGTAGTTTTAGGGGAGAAGATCAAGACTTCTTTCAAGCTTTGTATTGGAACCCCAATTTTCTATCTCTAATTTTATGCATTATTTTATGTTTAAGATTATGTTCTGCTTAGCTATGTCTGAGTAGATCTTTTGTTAGATTTACGGTTTATTAATGATTTTGACGGATTATCCAAACAAAAGAATTGCTAAGGTGATTATTAGATTTATCATTAGTATTGTGCTTATTGCTTGTGTTCTGAAGTAGCTAACTAGAACCCTGATATTAGGATAATTGATACCTACAAGAGTAGGATCGTTACCTGACTAATCATGTTGAGCTTAAGTTCATAGGGATAATCGAGAGATTAGTCTAGTGATATGTCATGGATTTTACCTATTTTTACCCATAATATATATATATGTCTCTAGAGTCTTTTATATGCATTTGGGGTTGTTTTAGAGTATTTACAGGTCTAGGTACTTATTGGACGAACTTGGAGCTTTTGGAACATTTGAAAAAGCTCTCCTGAAAACCAGAAGCCGGAAACTGCTTTTATCATTCACCATCGATCGACGCAGACTCATGGTGCAGCCGCCCGAGATTTAATGATGATTTGAAGAAACTGCGAGTTTTACCCAAAAGTTCCTATATTTGAAAGAAAAGTCTATGGCCACATTTTACAGCATCTATAGGGCTTTTATTAGTTTTGTAACCCTAAGACTCTTTACACACTTATTCAACAATAAAACACAACTCTATAGAGAGAGAGAGAGAGCTAAGATTGGAGAGGGAGATGTACCTATCATTTACAAAAAAGATCTTGAACTCCATGTTTCTTTACTCTATTGTCTTATATGCAATTTATTCAGAGTTTAAATATGTTATTTATAATCAAGTTTAAGTATATCAATTGTTAGATTTAGGCTCCTTCAAAGGTAGTCCATAAATTGGTAATGATGTATTGATATTAGGAGTATTTAACTAGTTCTTTACCTAAATAGTTCTTATTGCTTGGATTAAGAATGATCACCGTAAACCTAAATATATGGATTGACCGGCACAAGCGAGGGATTGGTCAATTACCTAAACCAAAATTCAGATGATCTAAACTACTAGATGCATACGAGATTTGATCTAATAGGTTAGATAACTTATCAAACCTTTTCGCGAAATTTGTTAGAAGTAGCTTCAATTGACGGTCCATCATAACCACTTATCGACGCTCCCGTAAGGATTAATGATCGATTACCTGAGTTAGAGTGCAGAACTACATGAACCTCTGGTTAATTACTTAGTAACATCTTCATCCTACCTAAGAATTCCCTAAGTGTAATTCATTTCCATTTCGAATAAACCTACAAACCAATCTTGCAATCACTTTACTGCTTATTAATCTTGTCTAGCTTTATTACGAAAACAATAAATGTATTGAGTATTCTTAGAGCCTCTGTGGTTTCGATCCCTAAGTAATACAACTGAACCTCTTATTTGAGAGAGTAATCAGTAGCTCACCTAAAGTAATTTGAGCACGTGTCAAATTTGGCGCCGTTGCCAGGGACTCTTTCGTATTACCACTAGATTTAGTTTAGAATATAGTCTAGACTTTTTTTTGTTGCTATTAATATTCTTTTCCTTTCTCGATGACACATGTACCTTTGGAAGAGAATAAGGATTCTGGACGAGCAGCATCGATCGACACCATGACTAATGCGGCATCGACGAAAGTCCAGAACCATTGGACGATGATCTTCCATCAGCATCGATCGATACCGATCAGTCGAAAGTAGTTAAGTCCCCTTTTCAGATAAAATAATAAGGAATTAGTCTTAGACGATCCTAAGGGTCATGCATGGAACGAAATAAACAAACTCATTTATAAGAATGATTTAATCCCAAACCAAATCATAGAATCTTTAAATGAGATAGAATGCAAATTGACAATGCAATATTTCGTAAATCCTAGCAGGACCTATTCCAATAGGTCTGCAATAAGATTACCAAAAAATCCCAGTACAAAGAGTTTGGAACTCAATCCCGATTTCATCATCCGGTACATCAGGATCCTTTCAGTGGACTCCCTATTGAGCACCCAAACAGTCACATTGAGAAGTTAGAAGACTTGGTGAATGACGATCATAACCACTGCAAACTTTTTCCTTTCTCCCTCGAGGGGGACGGCAGGAGGTGGCTGGATCAATTACCTCCATGATCTCTGATTACTAGAAAGACGTTAGGGGCGCCTTCATCAACCACTTCTTCGGTGAATGAAGATACTGGGAAGCAAGAAAAATATCTACTTTCACTCAAGAAATTCGCGAACCTTTTAAAACGCTTGGGCAAGGTTTAAAGAATATCATCAAGAATGTCCACATCCTGGCTTCTCAGAACCCTAACTCATCAGCACCTTCTATAGAGGGTTGAAGCTAAATTATGAAACCAAGCTCGACACAGCCAGCGAAGGAAATTTCAGTACTGGAAACCCCAAATATGCCAAAAGGTTAATCGAAAACATAGCCTTAAGAAAAACCTTCGAGAGATTCGACACTGAAGAGATTGAACAACTAACATCCGCAGAGGAGAGGCACTTAATTGAAGTTAAAACAGCTGTGGCATCAGTAGCTGCTCTTCTAGGTAGATGAGATCGATCTCAAGCTTATGTCGAAAATTGAGAAACCCCACCCAACCAAGAATTCATCGATGTGATGAGCTTCAAATACCAGCTATTCGCACTTAATAGTGGTAGCTTCACTAGCGACTACAAATTAATTGTAAAGATATGAGAATGGAGTACAAAGTCAAAAATGAATCAAGTCTTTACAAGAATTCGTAAGGTTTCCGCTGATGTCAACAAGAAATTAAATTTAATATACAAAGAGTTAATGGGGGAAATTTGAAACCCTGAATGAACAAATCAAAAGAATTGACCTCCAAGTCATGCACAGCGCTTCATCTATAAGGAGAGAAGAAGAATTTCTGCCCGGAAGGACTGACGCTAACCCTAAATGCCAAACTAACGCCATTATGTTGAGAAGCGGAAAACAGCTTAACCAAAGGATGAAGGAAGGCATTACAATGGAAGAATTGGTGGAAGTCACGCAAGACGGGATAAAAGACCCACAATCAATATCACTTAAGACTGAAGAGGACGTTTTTCCAGAAGCAAATGAATCTGACCAAGCTGAAGGATTAGAAGAATCACCAATCAACTTAAGCGATCATGAGACCGAATTCTGAGCTTATAAAACCATCGATCAACATCCTAAAAGGAATGTCGATCGACGCTCCAGCCTTCCCGATCCTGAATTGTCAAAAGCTGTCAAACTAGCGAAAACTAGATTCTATCAGGCTATATCCCCTTTTCCCCCAGATAAAACGAAAGCCAAGTGAGAACTAGACAAAGCCATATCCAAGAAAGCATACGATAAAGTAGGCATCAAAATGCCACTTAGCGATGCCATGAAGATTTCACCGCCGATAATAAAGTACGTCAATGATGCGATGTCGCTAAGTTTTCAAACAAATGAGCATAGCGTTATGATGGTTTCTGAGGAAGTAAGTTATGTTATCTGATGAAAACTCAGATTAAACTCCCTGACCCTGGCAGTTTTGTTCTGGATTGTAATATACACAATGAACGATTCCGGAGATATCTTTGTGACTTAGGCTCTAACGTAAATCTAATGCCTTATTCGGTAGCAATTGCCCTCGGGTTCAATAAGTTCAAACCAACAAGGATAACCCTTATTTTAGCTGATAGATCCACCAAGACTCCTAAAGGTATCCTTGAAGACGTGCCTATATGAATAAATGAATGTCTTATACCTACAGACGTTATCGTATTTACAGACATAAACCTAAAGACCCCCTTATACTGGGTTGACCATTTTTGGCCACAGCCATAGCAGTCGTCGATGTCAAAGAAGGACGTATATGCCTTAACATAGGAATCTACCAATGGTTTTTGTCATGGAGATCATAATCAAGAAACATTTGATCGACGGTCATGCCTACAATACATATCACCTCTCTGAGATGGCCGACAAATCGTTTATGAAGATGTGTTTTGATAACCCCTCAGGCATATCTTCTGAGGACCCCGAAGGAGACTCTTTCGCGTTGAACGACATATGCGAGAATAATAAACCCCAGAAAGGAAGTAATGAATGTCGATATTGACGATGATAATTGTTCGTCAACCATCAATCGATACCCAGAGGCGACCATCGAAAGATGTTATTCCTCACCAGATGATTAGACCATAGAAAAAGCCCCAAAAGCATAAACAACTTCCAGCTGGACTTAGATATGCTTTCCTCTATAATAATTCTTATCTTGTTATTTTTAACGCCAACTTAAGCGGTGGGTAACTCGCCTTATTTCTGAGTAAGTTGTGGATATATCGCAAGGCTATTGGATACTACCTCGATGACATTACAAGAATCTCACCAGACTTATGTATGCATAGGATACATCTGAATGACGAAACAAAATCATCTGTTGAACATTAGAGGAGGCTAAATCCTAACTTGAAGGATGTAGTTAAAAGGAAATTAAGAAACTTCTGGAAGAAGTTGTCATTTACCCAATTTCAGATATCAAATGGGTTACTCCGGTGTATGTAGTCCATAAGAAAGGAGGAATCACAGTAGTGAAGAATGACAAAGATGAATTAATCCCAATAAGAACTGTAACTAGACATAGAATGTGTATCGATTACACGAAACTGAATGCCACCACCAGAAATGATCATTTTCCCTTACCTTTTATAGATCAGATGTTAGAGAGGCTCGCAAGCCATCAATACTATTTTTTCCTCAATGAGGAATCACAGTAGTGAAGAATGACAAAGATGAAGTAATCCAAATAAGAACTGTAATTGGACATAGAATGTGTATCGATTACAGGAAACTGAATGCCACCACCAGAAATGATCATTTCCCCTTACCTTTTATAGATCAGATGTTAGGGAGGCTCGGAAGCCATCTATACTATTGTGTCATCGATGGGTATTCGGGATTTTTCCAGATCCCTATTCACTCGGATGACCTAGAAAAGACTACTTTTACATGTCCATATGGAACGTTTGCATATCACAAAATACCCTTTGGCCTTAGTAACGCTCCTGCTACCTTCCAGAGATGCATGATGTCTATTTTTATAGACATGATTGAATATTTCATGAAGTTTTCATAGAAGATTTCTCCGTATACGGACCAGATTTCAAAACATGTCTTAACAATCTCTGAAAGTGTTAGCCATATGCAAGGAGAATAACCCAGGCCTTAATTGGGAAAAATGTCATTTCATGTTCAGCAGCGGAATTGTTTTAGGACACCAAGTTTCAGCAGCCAGTATAGAGGTGGACCGAGCTAAAATCAAAGTAATGACAGGTTTGCCACCACCCATAAACGTAAAAGGCATTTGAAGTTTCTATAGGAGATTCGTTAAATATTTCAGCAAAATCGCTAGACCCCTTACAGCCCTCCAATGCAAAGAAGTAAAATTCGATTTCACACCCGAATGTCTAAAAGCTTTCAAAGAAATCAAATCAGCCCTCGTTACTGCCCCAATCGTACAAGAACCAGATTAGGATTTTCCTTTTGAAATAATGTGCAATGTCAGTGATTTCATAGTAGGCGCAATACTTGGGCAGAAAAAGGAAAAAAACTACACGCCAGCTACTACGCTAGTAGGATTCTCGACGATGCACAAAGGAATTATGCAACAACAGAAAAACAGCTATTGGCTGTGATGTTTGCTTTTGAAATTTTTTGCTCCTATCTAGTTGGTTCGAATATAGCTGTCCACACCGATCACGCTGCCCTGAAGTACTTAATGCAAAAGAAAGAAGCTTAACCGTGACTTTAAAGATGGATTATACTCTTCCAAGAATTTGAAATAAAGTCAAGGATAAGGAGTAGAAAACAAAGTTGCAGATCACCTTTCTAGAATAAGAGTAGATGATGATGTTCCTATCGACGATTTCCTGCCCACTGATATGTAATGGTTTTTACCTGATTTTACCCATGATATGTATATGGTTTTAGAGTCTTTTTATGCAATTTGTATTATTTTAGAGTCTTTACAGACTAAGGTACTCATTGGAAGAAATAGGAGCTTTTAGAACATTCTAGAGCATTGAAGAATGCTCTGCAGAAAACTCAATGTCAAAACCAGAAAAAGTTAAGACCATCGATAGACAACTCACCCTGAGTGTCAATCGACGTAAACACATCCGCCGAGTTAATAAAGATTTGAAAAATTCACAATTCTACCCAGAAGTTCTACTATTTACAAGATAAGTCCCTGGCCGTGTTTTAAGCTATTTATTAGATTTATTAGCTATTTTGCAAGACACACTTGTTTTACAACCCTTTTGATACTTGCAACCTTGATGGCTACCTTTGGAGAGAGAGATCTATTCCATTATTAGACTAAGATCTTGAACTCCCTTTTATTATTACTATATCTCTGTAATTCATTCATCTATTCATCATGTTTATCACAATCATGTCTGAGTAGTCTACAGTTAGATTTAGGGTTCTTCTAGGGTAGCTAATGGTTTGCTGATCTTAATTTTGGGGAGATTTGGTAATTTGGTCAGGGATTCCAGTCCCTTGTTAATTAATGATTTGGCTTACTTCATTGCGTTCATGGTCATTTAGATCTTTCAAAACTACTTCCTCATTAATAAATCCAGCATAGGCAGACTTTCCTGCTTCCGGCTGATCGGTATTGATCGATGTCAGTAGCAAAGTGTCGCCCGACGTTGTTGGACGATTGTCGATCGATGTTGGAAGATATCCGTCAATCGATTCTTGACGTCCAGAGTTCATATTCTATTCAAAAGGTACATGTGTCATCAGGAATAAGAAAATAATAGGTTAGCAACAATAAAGTAAAAATCCAGACTATGTTCTAAACTAAATGTAATGGCAATATGAAAGAGTCCCCAGTAACAGCGCCAAATTTGATGTAGCTTTTATTATTCATACGTCATGTTTTTTACCTGATTTTAGCCATGATATGTATACGGTTTTAGAGTCTTTACTATGTAATTCATATTCTTGTAGAGTCTTTACAGGTTCAGGTATTCATTTGAAGCAATTGGAGCTTTTAGATTATTTTGAAGCATTGAAGATTTCTCAGCCGAGAATTCGAAGTCAGAACAAGGAAATGTTAATACCATCGATCGACATCTCACCTTGAGTGTCGATCGACGGTAAACACTTCTCCCGAGTTATTTAAGATATGAAGAAATCACGATACCCAGAAGGTCCACTATTTGCAAGACAAGTACCTGACCGTGTGTAGGCTATTTATTATGTTTATTAGCTGTTTTGCAAGACTCACTTGTTTCCTTTTGATACTGGAAACCTTGACGGCTATCTTTCGAGAGAGAGATCTATTCGATTATCAGACTAAGATCTTAAACTCCCTTATTTTATTATTATTATTTCGATGCGATTTATTCATCTACTCATCATGTTTATCACAATAATGTATGAGTAGCCTATTGTTAGATTTAGGGTTAATCTGACTGTGCATAACTGATGTTGTTGTTTTTTGCAGTCTCAAATTAACCCTATTAGCTACTTTTTACTCTCTCAAATAACTGGTTTAGTGTAGTACTTAGGGATCGAATCCACAGAGACTCTAAGATCAGACAATAGATTTATTGTTTCGAAATAAAGGTAGATGAAAGTATAGATTTAGGAATAGTGAATGAAAGATTGGTTTGGTTTGTGAAGATTATTAGGAAGGATTAGACTTAGGGGAACTCTCAGGTAGATTAGGTAATGTAAACTAATAGAATGTTAAGGGTATTAGTGAAGCACTATTCTGAACTCAAACTCTAAGGTTTAGATAAGTCACTATCGTCAATCTTAAAGGAGTGTCAATCGACAGACACTACGTGACATCGATCAATACTACTTCCAAACATATATGTTTCATGTGTTTTATGTGTTCACTAATTCTCTAGTGGGAACTCTCGTTTGTTACTAGATTTTTAGATTGTTTAAGATATGTTTGAGGGTATAACCAAGCTCTCGCTTGCGCTATAACATCCTATAATATAAGGTTGAACTGATCAAGTTCAACTTAGCATTAAGATCTACTTAAATAAAGAACTGAATAGAATAACCCTAACAATTTCATAACATTAGCAAGCCATTTACTACCCTAGAAAAACCCTAAAACTAACAATAGACTACTCATACATGATTGAGATAAACATGATGAATAGATGAATAAATTGCATAGAAATAATAATAATAAAACAAGGGAGTTCAAGATCTTAGTCGGATAATCGAATAGATCTCTCTCTCCAAAGATAGCCGTCAATGTTGCAAGTATCAAAAGGGTTGTCAAACAGGTGTGTCTTGCAAAACAGCTAATAAACCTAATAAATAGCCTAAAACAAGGCCAGGGACTTGTCTTGCAAATAGTAGATCTTCTGGGTAGAATCGTGATTTCTTCAAATCTTAAATAACTCGGCAGAAGTGTTGACCATCGATCGACACTTAAGGTGAGACGTCGATTGACGGTCTTAATGTTTCTTTGTTCTGACTTCGAATTCTCGGCTTAGCATTCTTCAATGCTCCAAACTAATCTAAAAGCTCCAATTGCTTCCAATGAGTATCTGAACCTATAAAGACTCTAAAACAATATGAATTGCATAATAAAGACTCTAAAACCATATACATATCATGGGTAAAATCAGGTAAAATCTATGACATCAGTAATAAAAGCTACATCATATGGGGCTCCGCATCATCTACATAGGACCAGAAGTGTCTTTCCTTCAGCCATCTTGCCCTGATCAGGTGAGCCTCATCTAGATACTCAAACTCTGACTCCATGGAGGCTCCCTGAAGGCTGATATCAAGGTGTAGAAAGATGGTTGTCAGGAGGCTCCCTACCGTCTCCTTTTTCCTGCCAAACCCTTGAAGGGTTTCCCCTTCAGAGACACTAAGTGCTCAGCCCAGATGGCTCCCAGGTTCACCAGCTGGTCCCTCTCGGGTGGTGAAATGACCTCTTCATGGAGCTCAACCAAGCCCCTGACTGAGTAATACAACAGTGTAAGATCCTCCTTAGCTTTTTGGGCTCCATCTTGCACAACATGGTGTTGGCATGGATCTTCAGAAAGTAGAGCAGGGACGGGTGGCAAACATCTGTCTGTGTGGCTGCGCTGGAGTCAAAATGAAATGTTGCAATGAGCCCTCAGAAGGCGGTCTTTCTAGGGAAGGAAGGGACGGTGCAGCCTAGGTAATCAGGGTTGTTAAACCCGTTGATGTGGCAAAGGTTAGGGATGGTGATATTATGCCTGATGCCCCTAATCATGAAGGTCAAATAGGCCTCAGTCGCTTTCTTTGCCCTCAAGTTCAGATAGGTCATCCGAGCTATGGCCATGAACTGTCGGACTAAGTCGGGATAGAGTGGAAAGGCTTAGTAGTCATGGTCCCCATCCCTAGATCGCTCATCATATCGCGTATGTCAGACCAGAGCTCCAACTTTGTCAGGACGTCTCGGTCAATGAACCTGGTGGGCTCGATAAAATGCCTTGCAAGGCGTTATAGTAGAGGCTGTCATAGTTGTCCCAGTCGTGGGAAACAGCCCTGTGGGTGCATGCCCTCGATGATGCTACCCTGATCAGACTCAAACTCATGGCATGGAGTCTAGTGAATGGATTAGCTAAGCTACTGACCAATGCTTGGCTAAATGGGCAGTTTCAATGAAGTTCTTGACCGAGAGAGAAGAAGACCTCTTGATATGGCTTGGAAACAACATGAATCAGGAATATGCAACCAGCTGGACGAGTCTGTAGAGGAAAAGCTGATTGAACTATGCATGGGTAAGCTGGGAGAACCTGAGCATGGTGATAAAGGTGCAACCGATTGGACACGAAACAGTGAGGAGATGAGGAGAAACGTCACTGAGCTTAGTCTGAGCTATACGAACCAGTTTACTCGTCAAAGTGGCCTTAAGGAAAAAATCAATCAATTCAAGAAGTTGCTGGGTCGGACCAGAACTGAAGATCAGCGAAACAAGGCCTTTTCGACCCAAAAGAAGAAGAATCTCGATCCACTTGTTTCCTGGGCTGGACCAAAAACATTTGCACGTGCTAAGGCCCATCATAAAGATTATCTACACTTGGTTCAAGTCCTGGACGAGCCTACGAAACTGCTGGCTGAAGAAGGGCCTTATCGGTCCATGAAGATAAAGGATCGACCACCATGGCCCATCTATAGTCCATCCACGTCTTTATTTGTTTTATGACTTTAATTTAATTGTGTTTGGGATTTATTGGATGTAAACAAAGACTTAGTTGGTTTTGGTTTTAGTTTTACGCTTTCTAATCCTATTAGGAGTCGGTTTGGTTATCTTAAACCAATTGGCAATAGGATTAGGATTAGATTTCCTTAAACCAATCTGGTTTAGGATTAGGTTTTAGTTTTATGCTTTAAATACACAAGCACCACGTCCATGTACTCAATCAACCATCTTTTTAATAAAACATTCTTTTGGTGCAAACCAGTCTTGAGACGACACTATCTCCTTTGTTCAAAAGCTCTGAACATGTTCTATATCATGCTGAGGAAGAGTGATATTTTGTGATTAGATCCTAGAATACCAAGCAGGATGCCCCTGTGTCTGAGGAGTAGCATAAACAACCTCTGAGCATTCCATAGCTCGAAGGTGAAGCCCATCCACCATCCAAGAGACCTACAATCTTTTGATCCTTTCACCCACACCCCCTTCAAGTGTTCAAGGGACAAGTCAGCCTATCCAAGGTTGTATCACTCAAGGTTACAGCTGCCTTGGGATAGGGGAAATGCTCGAACGTGTCAATCAATTCCCTCACCTCCTTAGGCCAAGGTGCATGGCTCGGAGGTCCCGATGGTGCGGAACTAGAGCCACCAATATCAAAATGCACCTTGGTTCTTCTCTTGCTCATTTGTAATCCCAAAACAGACGAGAATTAGTGATTACGCTCAAGTTGTTACGACCGTTGATCGACGGTCCCTCGCGGGCGTCGATCAATGGTTTGTCGCGATTCTCATGAAATTTTGATCTCACAACTCGAACCAAGAATCGTGCAGACAACAAATACAATCGGTTGATAGCTTCTATTTTAGTAATCCATTACCCTAAACCGTTCTAATTCCTACATATAACCTAAAAATCATTTTTTCTCTCAAACCCTAGAAACTCCCTTAACTAAGAGATTTAGAGAACATACCTTATAGATCCGTTGATTTCGTAAACTAAACAGACAGAGGAGGTAAATTCGAGTGTGTTAGGGTCAAAAACGTGCAAAATCAGCCAAAGATTGAGAGAGAAATCGGTCAAGGATTGAGAGAGAAACCGGCTCTTGAAATTTGGTCGGTTTTGGCGGTTTGTGAAAGTGTTTATGAAAAAGGGTTCCATCAATCTTATACACTCGACGCTTCACCGTCGATTGGGACGTCGATCGACGGTTGCTCCCCATATTTCACTTTTGTGCATAACTACTATTTTATTTACTTATTATCATTATTAATTTTATTTTGATTTTATAATTTATTTATTATAATTTATTATATTATAATTAAATTTCCTAAAAAGCTTTCAAAAACTAAAATTTTAAATTCATCTAAAATTTTAAATTTAGATATTCACAAGTGGGTTGCCTCCCACTCAGCGCATGCTTAAGGTCGTAAGCTTGACATGAAACTGGGCTCGTCAATCAGGATTTTGCATCTCGAGATGTGTGGTTAGAGAATGCAGAATTTCAGCTCTAGCCCAGTAATGCTTTACTCTTTCCCCATTCACTGTGAAGTCCTCCCCATTAAGGTTAATCAAAACAATGGCTCAATAAGGTGTAACTTCTCTCACTGTGAAGGGTCATGACCAACGAGAACGCAATTTCCCGGGAAACAGAGTAAACCGAGAGTTGTACAAGAGTACTTGGTCATTAGGTGTGAATTGCCTAGAAATGATTTTCTTGTCGTGATAGGCTTTATTTCTCTCCTTGTACAGTTTCGAGTTCTTGTAGGCGTGATACCTAATCTCGTCCAGTTCATTTAATTGGGTTAATCTCCTTTCTGCAGAGGGTTTGGCATCAAAATATGTTGCTTTGATGGCCCATTTTTCTTTGTGTGCTAGCTCAATTGGGAGATAGCATGCCTTTCCATAGAGTAAGTGGAACTGGGTGGTTCATAACAGTGTTTTAAATGTGGTTCGGTAAGCCCAGAGTGCGTCATCCAATTTTAAGGACCAGTCCCTGCGGGTTGATCTTACTGTCTTTTCTAAGATTTCTTTGATTTGACGTTTGGATACTTTTACTTGTCCGTGAGTCTGAGGATGATAAGGTGTCGCTACTCGATGGTGAACTAAATGTCTCATGAGTAATTTTTCAAACACACTATTAATAAAGTGGGTACCTCTGTTGCTTATTACGATTCATGGAACTCCGAATCGGGGAAATATTATAATTTTGAAAAGTTTCATGATTACCAATGTTTTCCCCAAATTGTTGATCGCTTGAATTTATCGCATCCGTGAATTCAACTGGTCTTTCTCTCTTGGAAGAAATATCATCCTTTTTGAAATTTTGTTTGGATTGAACGTGTTTGTCTAGAAGAGCTGCTACTGAAGCCAGAGTCTTTTAACTTGGAGAAAGTGCTTCTCTTCCGCGAACGTTTGTGGTTCCTTCCCTTCGGCATCCTTCCTCTCAAAGGCTTTACCAAAAACTATATTGTAACCATCCTCTTAGCGTCCTGAGGATTCTGAGTACCGAAGTTCCCCTTGCTGGCTGTATCAAGGATGGTTTGATAGTCTAGGCTTATCCTCTAGAGAAGGTGTTGATGAGTTGAGGTTCCAAAAAACCATGGTGTGTGCCTGTGAATTTGTAGTCTTTGAACCTTGCCCAAGAATGATTAAAGGATTCACGGTCACCTTGAATGAATGTCATCTCTCCTTGCTTCCCAATATTTTTCTTCATCAAAGAAGTGATTAATGAAAGCGTCACTGATGTCATTCCAGAAAGTTAGGGATCCTGGTGGTAGCAGGTTTAGCCACATCCTTGCTTCCCCTACAAGGTAAAAAGAGAAAATCTTTTAATGGTTGAAATCGTCAGACACCATGTCTTCTAGAAGCTCGATGTGATCGTTCAGATGTTGAGTGGGAAAACCACTGAACGAAATCTTACTTATCAAAGCAATGTACTCAACGTTAAGATCAGAGTTTCCCACATGGTTATCTGGTAGTATGATAGTGGACCTATTGGAAGAGGTTCTATTGGGGTTTAAGTATTCAAGCATTGGTAATTTATTTTTAATCTCATCTTGCGGAGATTTGGTAATTGGTCAGGGATTGCAGACCCCTGTTATTAATGATTTGGCTTACTTCGTTGCGTTCATGATCATTTAGATTTTTCAAAACTACTTTCTCACTAATAAATTCAGTTAGGCGGACTTACTTGCTTATGGCAGATCAGCATCGATCGACGGCAATAGCAGAGTGTCGCCTAAAGTTGTTCGACGAATGTCAATCGATGTTGGAAGTTGTCTGTCGATCGATTCTTGGCGTCTAGAGTCCATATTCTCCCAAAAAGGTACCTGTATCATCAGGAATAAAAAAACTAATAGTTTAGCAATAGTATAATAAAAATCTAGACTATATTCTAAACTAAAATAATGGTAATATGAAAGAGTCTCCGGCAACATCGCCAAATTTGATGTAGCTTTTTTATGCACTCTCAAATTAATCCTATGAGCTACTTTTTATTCTCTCAAATAAGAGGTTCAATGTAGTACTTAGAGATTGAATCCACATAGACTCTAAGATCACACAACAGATTTATTGTTTCGAAATAAAGCTAGATGAAAGTATATATTTATGTATAGTGAATCAAAGATTGATTTGGTTTGTGAAGATTATTAAGAAGGATTAGATTTAGGGGAAATCGCAGGTAGATTAGGTAATGTAAACTAACAGAATGTTAATGGTTTTAGTTAAGCATTGTTCTGAACTCAAACTTTAGGGCTTAGATAAGTCATTCTCGTGAATCTTAACAGAGTGTCGATCGACGGCCACTGCATGGCATCAATCGACGCTACTTCTAAACATATGTGATCCATATGTTTGATGTGTTCTCTAATTCTCTAGTTCAACTCTCATTTGTTACTAGAGTTTTACATTGTTTAAGATATGTTTCAGGGTATAACCAAGCTTTCGCTTGCGCTTTAACATATTATAATCTAAGGTTAAAGTGATCAAGTTCAACTTAGCATTAAGATCTACTTAAGCAAAGAACTAATTATAATAACCCTAGCAATTTCATAACATTAGCAATCCATTTACTACCCTAGAAGAACCCTAAATCTAACAATAACTACTTAGACATGATTCAGATAAACAGGTTGAGTAAATGAATAAATGGCATAGAAATAATAATAATAAAATAAGGGAGTTCAAGATCTTAGTCTGATAATCGAATAGATCTCTCTCTCCAAAGATAGCCACCAAGTTTCAAGTATCAAAAAGGTTGTCAAACAAGTATGTCTTGCAAAACAGCTAATAAACATAATAAATAGCCTAAAACACGGCCAGGAACTTGTCTTGCAAATAGTGGAACTTCTGGGTATAATTGTGAATTCTTCATATCTTAAATAACTCGGCAGAAATGTTGACCGTCAATTGACACTCAAGGTAAGATGTCGATCGATGGTCTTAACATTTCTTTGTTCTAACTTCGAATTCTCGGCTGAGCATTCTTGAATGCTTCAAAATAATCTAAAAGCTCCAATTGCTTCCAATGACTACGTGAACCTGTAAAGACTCTTAAACAATACGAATTACATAATAAAGACTCTATAACCGTATACATATAATGGGTAAAATCAGGTAAAAACCATGACATATCATTAAAAAAAGCTACATCAAATTTGGTGCCGTTACCGGGGACTCTTTCTTATTGCCATTAGATTTAGTTTAGAATATAGTCTGAAATTTTACTTTATTGTTGCTAACCTATTCTTTTCTTATTCCTGATGACACATGTACCTTTTGAAGAGAATATGGACTCTGGACGTCAATAATCGATTGACGGATTTTTTTGTTCTAACTTCGAGTTCTCGGCTGAGCATTCTTGAATGCTTCAAAATAATCTAAAAGCTCCAATTGCTTCCAATGACTACCTGAACCTGTAAAGACTCTAAAACAATACGAATTACATAATAAAGACTCTATAACCGTATACATATAGTGGATAAAATCAGGTAAAAACCATGACATATCAATAATAAAAGCTACATCAAATTTGGTGCCGTTACCGGGGACTCTTTCTTATTGCCATTAGATTTAGTTTAGAATATAGTCTGGAATTTTACTTTATTGTTGCTAACCTATTCTTTTCTTATTCCTGATGACACATGTAACTTTTGAAGAGAATATGGACTCTGGACGTCAAGAATCGATTGACGGATATCTTCCAACATCGATCGACATTCGTCCAACAATGTCGGACGACACTCTGCTACTGCCATCGATCGATACCGATTAGCCGAAAGCTGGTAAGTCCGCCTATGCTGAATTTATTAATGAGGAAGTAGTTTTGAAAGATCTAAATGACCATGAACGCAATGAAGTAAGCCAAATCATTAATAAACAGGGGACATCAATCCCTGACCAAATTACCAAATCTCCGAAGATGGGATTGAAAATAAATTGCCAATGCTTGAATACTTAAACCCTAGCAGAACCTGTTCCAATAGGTTCGCAATCCGATTACCAGATAACCATGTAGGACACTTTGATCTTAACGATGATTACATTGCCTTGATAAGTAAAAATCCGTTCAGTGGTTTTCCCACTGAGCAACCGAACAATCACATCAAGCTTCTAGAAGACATGGTGTCTAACGACTTCAACCATTGCAATCTTTTCCAATTTTCCCTTGTAGAGGAAGCCAGGAGGTGGCTAACCTGCTACCACCGAGATCCATAACTTGCTGGAAGGATATCAGAAACGCGTTCATTAATCACTTCTTTGACGAAGAAAGATACTTGGAAGCGAGGAGACATTTTTTGACTTTCCTTCAAGGTGACGCGAATCCTTTAAACATGCTTTGGCAAGGTTCACGACTACCAATTCGCATGCCCACAACATGGTTTTTCGGAGCCCCAACTCATCGACACCTTCTATAGAGGGATAAACCTAGACTATCAAACCATCCTTGATACAGCCAGCGAGGGGAACTTTGGTACTCGAAATCCTCAGGACGCTAAAATTCTGATCGAAAATAAAGTTATAGGTAAAGCCTTTGGGAGGATGGATTCGAAAGGGAAGGAAGATGAGCACTTTATCCATGTTAAAAAGACTTTGGCTTCAGTAGAAGCTCCTCTAGATAAATGCGCTCAATTCGAACAAAATGGCAAAAAGGATCATATTTCTTCCTGGGGCGAAAGATTAGTTGAGTTCACAGATGCGATAAATTCAAGCGATCAGCGATTTGGGGAAAACACTGGTAGTTTCTCAAGCAACTAGGACATAACCGTGAAGAAGCATGAAAAAATTCTAAATCAAGAATGGATCAAGTATTCATAGGAAACCGTAGGGTAGCCGCCTACCTTGACAATAAATTAAACTTAATATACTCGGAGATGACGGAAATTTTTGAAACTCTGAGTGAGAAAATTAAGAGGATCGACAACAAAGTTGTAAAAAAGCCTTGTCTATCAGGAGAGAAGAAGGTGTCTTAACTGGTATGACAGACACCAATCCTAGGAGTCATGTCAAGGTTGTCACCTTACAAAGCAGAAAACGACTACCTCCCAGCGCAAAAGAAAGTATCACCATTGATGATTTCGCTTGAATTTCGCAAGACGAGAAAGAAAAAAATCAAACCCCGTTCACATTGACATAGACAAGCATGATCCTGAAATTCTTCTCGAAAAAGAAATTTTTGACTACACTGATGACCTAGAAGAATATCCAGCTAACTCGAAGGAGAAAAAGACAGAAATAGAGGATCGTGATACCGTCGATCGACACCCAACCCCAATCTAAAAGTAGCCGACCGGTCAAAACTAGGATTTACCAACAAAGATCCCTTTTCCCTCGTAATAATGCAAAAGAAAAAAAGAGTTAGATCGAGGGATATGCAAGAAAGCTTTTGACAAAGTAATCCTCGAGATGTCACTTAGTGATGCCATAATTGTTTCATTTGCAATCAAGAAATATGTGAAAGCACGAGGATTCAGTGGAAAAGAACATAGCGTAAAGATGGTATCCAAGGAAGTGAGGGCAATCATTCAAGGAGAAACCCCAACTAAACTTGATGCCGGTAGCTTTGCCTTAGATTGAACCATCCACAATGAGAGACTCCAAAGATCCCTATGTGATTTAGGCTCTAGTGTAAACTTGATACCTTACTCAATTGCAATTGCCTCGGGCTATCTCAATTTCAGTCTACAGGGATCACTCTCGTTTTAGCCGATAGATCCACTAGGATTCCAGAAGGTGTACTTGAAGATGCACCCATCCGCATTAATGACTATCTTATACGTACAGACCTCGTAGTGCTACGATATGAGAAAGAACCCAAAAATCCTCTAATTTTAGGAAGACCATTGTTGACTACAACTTGAGCAATCATTGATGTTAGAGAATGACGCATATGTCTCAATCCCGGCAATATACCGATGGTTTTTGACATTTAAAAGATAGTCAAGAAGCCCTTGATCTATGGTCAAGCCTACCATATATATCACCTTTCTGAACTAGCTGAAGAGTCATTTATGGATATGTGCTCTAATGATCCTTTGGATAGAGCAATCACATCTCCGAAAAGGAAAAATCTTTGCGTTGGATGATCGAGCTGAGGAATATGCGAGAATTATAGATACTGCCAAAGAAGTAATGCACATCGAGATTGATGAAATCGATTTATCGACCACCGTCGATCGACAGACAAAGCCCACCGTCGATCAACACCCTTCAATAACCGGAGACTGTAGTAAGGAGAAATCACCCAAGGTTAAGCTTAACCGCTCCCGACTGGACTTCAATATGCTTTTCTTTATGAAAATTCCTATCCAAGATAATCAACGCCGGCCTGAATAGCGGAGATCAAACACTTCCGCTCAACAAGTTGCAAAAATATCGCAAGGCTATCGGATATTCTTTAGATGATATTCCAGGGAAGATCCCCAATTTATGCATGCGTAGGATACACCTGAAAGATGAATCAAAATCATCAATTGAACACCAGACAAGATTAAATCCCAATCTAAAAGAAGTAGTCAAAGAGAGAATCATGAAACTTCTGGAAGCAGGCGTTATTTACCCAATATTATATAGTAACTGGTTTAGTCCAGTTCATGTTGTCCAAAAAAAGGAGGAATCACAGTGGTGAAGAATGACAAAGATGAATTGATCCCAATGATGACTGTGACCGCACACAGAATGTGTATTGATTACATGAAGATAAATGCCACAAGAAAGGATTACTTTCTTCTACCTTCTATTAATCAGATGTTAGAGAGGATAGCATGCCATCAATATTATTGTTTCCTCGATGGGTATTCAGGATTCTTCCAGATTCCTATATATCATGACGATCAAGAAAAGACCACTTTCACATGTCCTTATGGAACATTCGCATACCGCAGAATGACCTTCGTACTGTGTAACGCTCCTGCGACATTCTAGAGATGCATGATGTCTATATTCACTGACATGATCGAAGACTTCATGTACGATTTCTTAGTTTTGCGGTCCAGATTTCAAAATATGCATGGATAACCTGTGCAAGGTGTTGGCAAGATGCGAAGAAAATAATCTAGTCCTAAACTAGGAAAAGTGCCATTTTATGGTCAACAGTGAAATCGTTTTGCAACACAAGATCTCAGCAAGTTTTGAGGTGGACAAGGCCAAAATCGAAGTAATGATAGGTTTACCACCACCCACAAACGTGAAGGACATTAGGAGCTTCTTTGGACATGCTGCCTTTTATAGAAGATTCATAAAAAAATTTAGCAAGATTGCTAGACCTCTTATAACACTCCTATGTAAAGAAGTGAAATTCGACTTCACGCCTGAATGCCTGACAGCTTTCAAAGAAATCAAATCAGCCTTCGTATCTGCTCCCATTGTGCAAGAACCGGATTGGAGTTTACCATTCGAAGTTATGTGCGACGCCATCAATTTCGCTGTGGGGGCTGTGATCGGACAGAAAAAGGACAGAAAGCTGCATGCTATATACTATGCTATTATGACTCTCGATGATGCACAACAAAATTATGTGACAACAGAAAATAGAATTACTAGCTGTAGTGTTCGCTTTCGAAATTTTTTTCTCATATCTAATCGGTTCAAAAGTGATCGTCCATACCGACCTCGCCGCACTGAAGTATTTAATGACCAAAAAGGACGCGAAACCTAGGCTTATTAGATGGATTGTCCTCTTACAGGAATTTGAAATACAAGTCAAGGATAAGAAAGGAGTCGAAAACAGAGTCGCAGATCACCTATCTCGAGTAAGAGTCGAAGACGAAGTCCCTATCGATGATTTCCTACCTATAGAAAACGTCTACCCCGCAGAATAACCTTTCATTGGTTGTGTGCGTTTGTTTGATGAGGAAGAATTGATCGACGCCTGCGAAGAACCGTCGATCGATGCAATCCCAAAAAGCAAGAAGAGATGACTATTCCACTCGATGCAAATGTCGGATGCAATCCTTCGATACCAAACAGTGATTCTCCCGGAGGTAGAAGTTTAAGTTGGGGGATGTGTGCTTTGAACACCTCTGATAGATCCTGGTACGCAGATATAGTGTACTATCTTGCAACTGACATAGAACCAGAGTTTTTTAAAGGATACCACAAAAAGAAATTTTTGAGAGAAATCCGAAGATATAACTGGGACGAATCCTACCTTTACAAACATTGTTCTTAAGGCATATACAGATGATGCGTTGCTGAAAGTGAAACCACAAATATTATGTATCATTGTCATGGATCCTATTACGCTGGGAATTTCGCCAGTTTTAAAACAATGTCAAAAATTCTACAAGTATGTTTTTGGTGGCCAAAAATGTTTTGAGATGCTCAAGACTATGTAGCAATGTGCGACCCCTTTGAAAGGAGAGGAAAAATCAGCAAGAGTCGCGAAATGGAACAAAATTTCATACTTGAAGTTGAAGTGTTTGATTGTTGGGGCATTGAATTTATGGGCCCTTTCCCCTCGTCGCACGGAAACAAATATATATTATTTTCTGTAGACTATGTATCCAAATGAGTTGAAGCAATAGACACTCCGAAAAATGACGCTGCAGTAGTCGTGAAACTTTTCAAAAATATAATCATTCCACGATTCGGAGTTCCACTAATCGTAATAAGCAACGGAGGTACCCACTTTATTAATAGAGTGTTCGAAAAATTACTCAAGAGACATGGAGTTCACCATCGAGTAGGGACACCTTATCATCCTCAGACAAGCGGACAAGTAGAAGTATCCAACCGTCAAATTAAAGAAATCTTAGAAAAGACGGTAGTATCAACTCGCAAGGACTGGTCTTTAAAACTGGATGACACACTCTGTGCTTACCGAACCGCGTTTCAAACACCATTAAGGACCACCCGTTCCACTTAATCTATGGAAAAGCATGCCATCTCTCAGATGATCTAGTCACAAAGCAGAATGGGCCATCAAAGCAACAAATTTTGATGCCAAACCCGCTGCAGAAAAAATGATTAATCCAACTAAATGAACTGGACAAGATCAGGTATCACGCCTACGATAACTCAAAATTGTACAAGGCGAGAACTAAAACCTATCACGACAAGAAAATCATTTCTAGGCATTTCGCACCGAACGACCAATTACTCTTGTACAACTCTGGTTAACTTTATTTCTTGGGAAATTGCGTTCTTGTTGGTCATGACCTTTCACCGTTGGAGAAGTTACACCTTATGGAGCAAATGTTCTGATTAACCCGAATAAATAGGACTTTATAGTGAATGGGCCATGAGTAAAGCATTACTTGGCTAGAGCTGAAATCCCGCATTCTCAGACAACGCGTCTAGAGATACCAAATCCCGATTGGCAAGCCCAATTTCCTGTCAAGCTTACGACCTTAAACAAGCGCTGAGTGGGAGGCAACCCACTTGTGAATATCTAAATTTTAAATTTTAATTTTTGAAAACTTTTTAGGAAAATTAGATATAATATAATAAATTATAATAATAAAAATATAAATTAAATATGAAACACATAATAAATATATAGTTATGCACGAAAATGAAATAAGGGGAGCAACCATCGATTGATGTCATATATCCCTATAGGACCATCGATCAATAGTGAAGAGTCGAGTCTGTATAAGCTCGACGGAACCCTTTTTTATAAACACTTTCCATAACCGCCAAAACCATGTCATTTTAGGAGCCGATTTATCTCTCAATCTTTGGCCGATTTTGCTCGTTCTTGAGCCTAGCCCACTCGATTTTACCTCGTCTATCTGTTTAGTTCACTAAATAAACCAATCTTGAAGGCACGTTCTCTAAATATCCTAATTTAGGGAGTTTCTAGGGCTTGAGAGAAAAATCAAATTTTAGGGTATAGGTTGGAATTTAGAACGGTTTAGGGTGATGGATTACTAGAATATTGAGTTATCAATTGATTGTAATTGTTGTTTGCACGATTTTTGGCTCGATTTGAGAGATCAAAATCTCATGATAATCACGATAGACCATCGATCGACACCCTCGAGGGACCGTCGATCGATGGTCGTAACGACTTGAGCGTAATTACTGATTCTCATTTATTTTGCGATTGCAGATGAGCGAGAGAAGAATCAAGGCGCGTTTCAATGTTGGTGGCTCCAGTTCTGCATCATCAGAACCTCCATGCCGTTAACATTGGCCTAAGGAGGAGAGGGAGTTGATTGAAACGTTCGAGTGTTACCCTGAACCTAAGGCAGCTGTAGCCTCGAGGGGATGCACCCACATGGCTGTGTCTCAGGACTGGGACGACTACGATAGCCTCTACTACAACACCTGGGAAGGTGTTTCCATCGATCCCACTAGGTTCGTCGACAGAGACGTCCTGACAAAGTTGGGGCTCCATCTGATGTCTGCGATATGATAAAGAAGCTGGGGATGGGAACCATGGCTACTAGGTCATATTCACTCTATCCCGACCTAGTCTGACATTTCATGACCACAGCTCGGGTGAATTATCAGAACTCTAGGAAAAAGAGGGCGACTGAGTCCTATTTGACCTTCATGATCAAAGGCATCAGGTACAACATCACCATCCCTGACCTCTGCCGCATCTACAGGTTTAACAACCCCGAGTACCTCGGCTGCACCGTCCCTTCCTTCCCTGGACAGACCGCTTTTTGGAGACTCATTGCCACATGTCATTTCGACTCTAGCTCAGCCACACAGACAGACGTCCGCCACCCATCCTTTCTCTACTTTCTGAAGATCCTTGCCAACACCCTGTTGTGCAAGATGTAGCCCAACAAGCTGAGGGTTCAGGAGCTTACATTGATGTACGAGTCAGTCAGGGCTTGGTTGAGCTCGATGACGAGGTCGTTTCACCACCCGTGAGTGACCAGAAAGTGAACATGGGAGCCATCTTTTCTGAGCACTTAGGTTCCTAAAGGGGAAACCCTTCAAGGGATCCGGCAAGAAGAAGGAGACGGTGGGGAGCCTTCTGGCACCCAACTTTTTACACCTTGGTATCAGCCTTCAGGGAGCCTCTGTGGAGTCTGAGTTTTAGTATATGGATGAGGCTCACCTGACAAGGGCAGGATGGCTGAAGGACGCTTCTGGTCCTTTATAGATGATGTGGGGCCCCATATGATAGAGCTTCCATTGCCCGATGTGACGGACTTTGCTGACACCCCTGCACGCCTCAACTTCAGGCCTGACGAGCGCCTTTTGCACAATGCACATGTCCGTATACAGTGCAAAAGAGGACTCACAGCAGCATACGCGCCTGTAGAGGACCATGCAGCATCACCGCCACCCCCTCCTCCAGCGATTCGTGGTGGGAGCACTTCAGGCCATATAGGGTAGGTTAGAGGCTATGACCCGGTGCCAGTGTTTCAGCTGTCCGTGTACCAGGGCAAGGTCGCCCCCAGCAGCTCCAGCACCACCGATGAGGAGTAGCTTACATTTTTGCTCTACTCCCTTTTATCTTTATTTCAGACTCGTGCATGACTTATTTTGTTTCGTTTATTTTGTTGGAGATTAGAACTTATGTCTATTATCATTACTTGTTGCTTTAACTTATTTTGTTAGTGTAACACAAAGAGAGATGATCAGAATGTGAATATCTTAGACAATTTTTACGGTTACTTGCTGACGGGTTTGTACTATCCGTCGACCATCGATCAATAGCCATTAGGCACTGTCGATCGATGGCGACTACAACAGAAAGGTATGAGTTCTTAAATTCTAACAACTAACTTATTTACATTCAAAATTATTTAATTCCGCCAATCACAAACTATTTTCACACTGACAGAGTGTTATTCAAGTCGGGGGGAGGTAGTTACTCACACTATATTTTACTTTTGATGTTTTATTTCTTACTCAAGAGACTTAAGAAATATTATATTGAGGCAAATTTAAAAGTTAGTTATAGACTAAAACCTTTTTGGAATAGTTTGTTGCACCATTTTCTAGAACCATTATGATGTTGAATGGAAAAGCTAAGTAGATTGATTATCAGGTAATACCCAAACTTGCTAAGAACTTCTGAAGGAACCAAAGCTAACCTCTAACCTAAGTAACAATATTTGCTTGTTCTGGGGCTTGATATACCTAGGATCAGAATCCTCTTGTAAATCTAAAAGGTAAAAATACTTTACTTCATGATCCTCCTTTCACCTTTCTTCAGCATCTGTAAAGAAAAGATTGAGATGATTTCCTGAGATGCAGAGGGGTAGGTACATTACCGATGACCCCACTATTTTAATTAAAAGGAATGATCACACATTGTTGGAAGCAACAGGTGAATACATTACCGACGATCCCATTATTCGCCTTCAACTTTGTCAAAAAAAAATCAAAAATGAGATGGCAAGATGGACTGATCAGCATCATTGTCCGTTGAATTTGAGATATAAAAAGATTCAGAGGAGAAAGAAGAGAGGGGAAAAGGATTAGAAAAGTTACGTGTGGTTCAGACACTTGCTTTGGTAAGAGTCCACGTGTCCTCTGATTGATATTCCCAGGATAAAGCATGCACCCTATATTATGTATTTATATGAGGATAGTATAGGGTATGTAAGATAGCTTCTAGTAGGCTGGGGTATGGAAGATTGATTAGCTAAGAAAAATACATGTAAATACTCTAGATGTAGTTGCAACATAAACTTAGGTGAAACATTGTTCTAAGGAGCTGGTAAGTCTTTGTATTTTCAAACCTTTCTCTTATTCATTATATGTTTGCTTGAGAGCAAGAAAATGATAAGTCTGGGCGAGTTGATATGTCATGGTTTTTACATGTTTTTACCCATGATATGTATATTGTTTTAGAATATTTTTATGCAATTGGTATTGTTTTAGAGTATTTACCAGCTCAGGTGCTCACTGGAAGCAATTAGAGCTTTTAGATCATTTTAGAGCATTGAAGAATGCTCAGCAGAAAAATCGAAGTCAGAACCAAAAAACGTTAAGACCATCAATCAACGACTCACCCTGATTGTCGATCGACGGTGAACACATCCGCCAAGTTAATAAAGATTTGAAGAAATCATGATTCTACCCAGGATTTTCACTATTTGCAAGACAAGTCCCTGGCCGTGTTTTAGGCTATTTATTAGGTTTATTAGCTTTTTCGCAAGACACATTTGTTTTACAACCGTTTTGATACTTGCAACCTTTATGGCTACCTATGGAGAGAGAGATCTATTCCATTATCAGACTAAGATCTTGAACTTCCTTGTTTTATTATTATTATTTTTATGCAATTCATTCATCTATTCATCATGTTTATCACAATAATGTCTGAGTAGCCTACTGTTAAATTTAAGGTTCTTCTAAGGTAGTTAATGGTTTGCTGATGCTATTAATTTCTTAGGGTTATTCTAATTAGTTCTTTGTTTAAATAGATCTTAATGCTAAGTTGAACCTGATCACTTCAACCTTAGGTTATAGGATGTTATTGCGCAAATGAGAGCTTGGTTATACTCTGAAACATATATTAAACAATCTAAAACTCTAGTAACAAACGAGAGTTGAACTAGAAGTTTAGAGAACATATCAAACACACAAATCACATCTGTTTAGAAGTAGCGTCGATCGCCACACACTGGCCGTCGATCGACACTCCGTTAAGAATGAGAGTGACTTATCTAAACCCTAGAGTTTGAGTTCAGAACAGCACTTCACTCCACTAATAGTTTGCATTACCTAGTCTACCTAAGAGTTCCCCTAGTGTAATCCTTCCTAATAATCTTCACAAACTAAACCAATTTTTAATTTACTATTCATAAATCAATACTTTCATCTAGCTTTATTTTGAAGCTATAAATCTTTAGTGTGATCTTAGAGTCTATGTGGATTCGATCCCTAAGTACTACACTGACCTCTTATTTGAGAGAGTAAAAGGTAGCTCATAGGGTTAATTTGAGAGTGCATAATAAAAGCTACAACACCCACCAAAAATGTCTACCAAGCAGACTCAACATTTGTTGGAAACATACGTCTAGCATCTGAAGAAGCATCGATCAACATTCTTTATGAAACATCAATCGACGCCATGGACGAAGCAAACGCAGATGCGGAAACCAATGAGGTTATAATCGAAACTAAAATCAAAGTTGTTGTACAACCTCACAATTCAACTACACTTCTCCCAGAGATCGAAGTTTAAGTCAGGGGGTATGCGCGCTAAACACGAGTTTCAAGGATAAAACATGGTACGCCGACATAGTGAACTATCTTTCGGCTTACATAGAACTAGAAGTCTTCAAAGGATATCACAACAAGAAATTCCTAAGAAAAATCCAAAGATATTATTGCGGAAGTTGAAGTCCCATAAATTCTACATCACTGTCATGGATCAGATTCACTGGGAATTTCTTTAGTTTCAAGACAGTAGCAAAGATTCTCCAGGAAGGCTTTTGGTGGCCGACTATGTTTAAAGATGCTCAAGCATTCATAGCACAGTGTGACCCTTGCCAAAGAGGAGTAAAATCAGCAAAAGTCATAAAATAGAGCAAAATTTCATACTTGATGTAGAAGTGTTTGATTGTTGGGGTATATGCTTTATAGGTCCTTTTCCTTCTTTTAACGGAAATAAATACATTCTTGTTGCTGTGGACTATGTATTGAAATGGGTTGAAGCTATAGCAACCCCAGAAAACGATGTTGCTCTAGTCACTAAGCTTTTCAAATATATCATATTTCCTAGATTCAGAGTTCCACAAATAGTTATAAGTGACTGAGGTACCCACTTCATCAACAATGTATTTGAAAAACTTCTCAAGGAACATGAAGTTAACCACCGAGTTGCTACACCTTATTATCCTCAAACCAGTGGATAAGTAGAAGTTTCTAACCGCCAGATCAAAGAAATCTTAGAGAAAATGGTAGGATCGGCTCGTAAGGATTGGTCTACAAGGTTGGATGACGTGCTTTGGGCTGACCGGACTGCGTTTAAAAATGCCACTTGGAACTACACTGTTTCATTTACTCTATGGGAAAGCTTGTCACCTCCAAGTAGAAAAAGAACACAAAGCAGCTTGGGGGACAAACATGATAAACTTTGATGCAAAACCAGCTGCGGAAAGGAGGCTAATACAACTTAACGAGTTGGATGAGATCAGATATCACGCTTATGAGAACTTAAAATTTTACAAGGAAAGAACAAAAGCCTATCATGATAAAAATAAATCATATCAAGGAATTTTGAACCTAATGACCAAGTACTTATGTACAATTCCCGTTTATCGTTATTTCCTGGCAAACTACGTTCTTGTTGGTCAGGACCCTTCACTATCAGAGAAGTCACACCATATGGAGCTATTGTAGTTGTAAATTCAAAAAACAAAGAGTTAATAGTAAATGGACAAAGAGTTAATAATAAATGGACAAAGAGTAAAGCACTACTGGGCAAAATCAGAATTCTTGCGCTCTCAGAGAATACGTTTGGGCTATACCAACACCCGATTGATATAGCGTTCTATCAAGCTAAATACCTTAAACAAGCACTGAGTGGGAGGCAACCGACTTGTATATACCAAATAAAATAAGAAAATAAAAATAAAAATAGTTTTTCTTATTTCTATAGCTTTAAAAATTAGTTTTTAGGAATTATTAATTAGAGTAAAAAACTTTAGTTTAAAAGGAAAATATTTAACAATCGGCATCGATCGAAGACAGGCCCTGTGTATCGATCAATTGCATGTATCGATACTTGCACCCTTAAAGCTCAACACACCCGAAAAGCACCCTAAAGTAGAAACACCGATTTCTCTATAGCCTCTCAACCGATTTCAGTGATTTCAAGCCATAACCTCTTCGATTTCTCATTTTCTATTCATATATTACATTTGTTCTACCAAACTACAAGGTATGCTCTCGAAATTTCTCATCTTCGGAATTGTTTCAGGTTTTATGCAAGAACTCTATTTAGGATAGGAATTAGGGTTCTTGATAAACGAATTAGGGTGATGGGATAGAGAATAAGGATTATCGGAATATATATATGATGATTGGTGTGTTTCGAGTTTGATTCAAACGGACTTTTTTTGCAGGTTTCGCGAACGAGCATCGATCGACGTCGATCGCGTAACGTTGATCGATATGCCTAGCATTTCGTCGATCGATGACATTTGTAATCCATCTATCTAAGCTCGTTTCTGTTTGATTATACATGCTAATTCTTTGTTTATTAACGATACAAATGGATGAACGAATAAAGACGGTTTGACTAGGGTGGAAGCTTCAGAACACCACCACCTATCCCTATCCTGACCTTCCGTGAGATCTATGGATTCAAGTATGCCGCCAACCTGCATTGCACCATCATTTCCTGGACTGTCAGCTTTTTGGAATTTGCGGGCAACTGGACACTTTGACTCGAGCACAGCTACCCAGACCGACATTCCCCACCCGACGCTGTGTTACTTTGTCAAGGTTATGTACAACACACTGTTGTACAAGATGGAACCTAACAAGTGAGAGTGCAGGAGTTGGTTAAGTTGGGAGATCTCCACGGACTGGCGGCGGATCATTAGATAAACCTAGGATCTGCATTTTCTGAACACTTGGTCAAGCTAAAGATGAAGCCATTTCAGGGAACGGAAACCAAGAGGGAGACGGTGGGGAGTTTGCTTACACCTATCTTTTGGAATCTGAAAATTAGGCTGGATCAGTCAACGGTTAACACCAACATGAGCTTCATATATGGAGCACATTTGACAAGCACACAGTGGCTCAAGGAGGGTCGTTTCTTGAGTTTTATGAGTATTGACAGGCAAACGTCTACTAGAGCTGCCTCAGCGGACAGTTATGGATTTTGATGATGACCTCTCCAAACTCGAGTTCCATCCAAACCCGATCTTCCAGTGTAACCCTAGCACCCGCCCCCTCAGGCTGGTTGCACTGAGAGCTCCTCAATCCGCTCCAGCACCTCCAGAGGTACCACTCCCTGAGTTCCCGATCATCCCGGACCTCCCTATACACGACTGTGGAGACTTCCAGGGCACCATACTAGTCGCTCTTTAGGCCATCTGGGATATATTATCGAGATGCCACTGCATGAATAGAAGGAGCGTCATAGCCTGGTCACCAGCACCCACAATAGGACCCGCACACTATCCAAAGGATGACGTCTATTATGGCACCGATGAGGACTAGTCCTTAGCTTTCTCTCTTTTTGCTACATACATATTATTTTTCAGTCATCAGGATTTATGTTTAAACTTAGTTTGTTTTATTTTGCTATGATTTGAGACATTATTTATCTCGTTACTAGCGTGTGTTGAGTGTTTAATAGTATTAACTACGCAGACTGAAAATATTTCAATGAAGATTAGACCACCTGACTCGTTGAAACTGAGAGAAGAATATTTCTATCTAACCATTGTCAATCGACGGATTATGACCATTTTAAATTTTTATTTATTGTCTAACCATTCTATAGCACCATTCTAGATTTGTTAATTGTAGAGACTACTAGAGATACCAAAGTGGATCATCCTGCCAATATATCACACTTACTTAGAAAGTTTGAAGGAGCCAAAGCTAACCTCCAACCTAATAAGAACTTATTTGCTTGCTTTGGGGTTTGGCATACATTGGATCGGATTCCTCTTGCATGTCTTGAAAGAAAAAGTCTGTGTGTTTCTAATTCTCTTCTCTCTCTCTCTCTTCGGCATCTAGAAAAGAAAAGATTGAGATGATTTCCTGAGTTGCAGAGGGGTAGGTACATCACCGATGACCCCATTATCCTTATTCAAAGGAATGATTACACATCGTTGGAAGAGAGGGGTATGTATATTACCGATGACCCCACTATTCGCCTACACTTTGTCAAAACAAAAGTTTGAAAAAAAAGAAAAAGAAAATTGAAAAGAATATGACAAGATGGACTGTATCAGCATCATTAATAGATTTGAGATATAAAAAGATTCAAAGAAGACAGAAAAGAATAAAGAAACTGATCAGAGAAGTCTGTCTGTGTGTTCAGATACTTACAAGGGTAAGAGTCCATGTGTCCTCTAATCAATACCCCCAAGGTAAAGCTTATACTTTTATTTTATGCAAGAAATTAGGTTAGTAGAGGGGTGAGTCAAACTAGTATTTTCTAAGTTGTTGGTAGAATGTTGTTGGTTGCTATACTAGGATATGGTATATAAAGTTTCTATAAGATTGACACTCGTTTGCTGTGGTTGCAACATAGTATAGGTGAAAATGATGAGCTAGAGATTTTGTGAGTCTTTGTGTTTTTTAAACCTTTTCCATATGCTTACCTTTGTTTTGCTTGAGGACAAACAAAAGGATAAATCTGGGGGAGTTGATATGTCATGATTTTACGTGTTTTCCCATGATATATATATATATATGCTTTCATAGTCTTTTATATGCACTTGGAGTTGTTTTAGAGAATTTACAGGTCTAGGTACTTATTGGACGAACTTGGAGCTTTTGGGTCATTTTGGAGCTTTGAAGAAGCTCTCCTAAAAACCAGAAGTCGGAAACTACTTTTATCATTCACCATCGATCGACGCAGACTCATGGACGTCGATCGATGGCATAGCCGCCCGAGGTTTTATGATGATTTGAAGAAACTGCAAATTTTACCCAGAAGTTCATATATTTGAAAGACAAGTTACTGGCCACATTTTACACTATTAATAGGGTTTTTATTAGTTTTATAATCCGAAGTCTCACTACACACTTCTTCTGCAACAAAACACCATTGTTACTCTATATATATATATAGAGAGAGAGCTAAGATTGGAGAGAGAGATCTACCTATCATTTACAGAGAAGATCTTGAACTCCCTATTTCTTTACTCTCTTTTCTTATATTCAATTTATTCAAAGTTTAATTATGTTTTTTATAATCATGTCTGAGTAATTCAATTGTTAGAATTAGGGTCCTTCAAAGGTAGTCCATGAATTGATAATGATGTATTGATATTAGAAGTATTTAACTAGTTCTTTATCTAAATTGTTCTTATTTCGAGGATTAAAACTAATCACCTTGAACCTAGATATTAGGATTGACTGGCACAAGCGAAGGCTTGGTCAATTACCTTAACCCAAATTCAGATGATTTAAACTACTAGATGCATATGAGAGTTGATCTAATAGGTTAGATAACTTATCAAACCTTATCTCTGAATCTGTTAGAAGTAGCATATATCGACGGTCAATCATAACCATCGATTGATGCTTCCATAAGGATTAATCGATTACGTGAGTTTGAGTTCAGAACTCCATAAACCCCTGGTTAATTACCTAGTTACATCTTCATCCTACCTAAGAATTCCCTAAGTCTAATTCATTTACATTTCGAATAAACCTACAAACCAACCTTGCAATCACTTTACTGCTTAATAATCTTTTCTAGCTTTATTACGAAAACAATACATTATTGTCTAATCTTAGAGTCACTGTGGATTCAGTCCCTAAATACTACAACTGAACCTCTTATTTTAGGAGTAATCAGTAGTTCGCCTAGGGTAATTTGAGCACGTATCATCAACTAATTCTAACTGAACTTAGCGAATATGATCGTTTATTGCTTGACAAAGAAAGCCATCGATCGACGGTCATTCTACGAAAGTTGGGAAACTCTGATCTTAGCCATAGATAGATATCAGTTATATCTTTACTTATTAGATTCGTGTTCTGTGATTGAAAACCCCTTGGGTTCCTTAATTGCTTACAACCAACTCATTCCTGATTTACTAGTTCTTAAAGTTTATTTAATTGTCTAGCATAACTAAGTTAATTATCAAATCTATTGTGTGCCCTCGCTCTCTGAGGATTCAATCCCTAAGTACTACAGCTGAACCCCTTATTTGAGAGAGTAATCAATAGCTCACCTAGGGTAATTTGAGCATGTATTAGTAAAGCGAAGACACTTTCATCATAGGTTCTTGCTTTGAATTCGTCCAGGGAGAAGGAGCTCCGTCTTGTGGGATGCTAAGATGGAAATTCCTACAAGTACCGAGAAGTTCTTGATTTGGTGAAGGAGAAGTGGATAGCAAAAGGGAGGGAAGTCGCCGTTGAGGTCAAGCTCCATGAACGTTTTTCAAAGTCAGTCTCCTGCAAAAACTTTCTAGTGAAGAGAGGAACCTTCAGAAGATGCTTGAGAAGGAGAATCACTGAATTGCAGTGTGGCATGAAGCCCGAGTAACCTTCAGAAGATGCTTGAGAAGGAGAATCACTGAATTGCAGTGTGGTATGAAGCCCGAGTATCTGAGCTCTTCTGTAGCAAGTTTCAAATCCCAGAGGTTTCTAATGGAGTGGTAAGCAGAGTCGCAGCGGGGCAGGCTGTAAAATGACTTCAGTTCTCCCTTTGCTTTTTCTTTTTCTTTTTTTTTTTTACAGTTTTCTAATGTGCTTGGTACCCATGAATATTTTTATCCAATAAATATCTGAAAAGGCCCCCTTTTGCTTTGTTAACTTTTGTGCAACCGTATTACATTCTTACTTTTTTTTGGTCTTCTGAAGACGTTTACTCTTTCGTTAGTTATCACTTAAAACTCTAAAAAAGTTCATTTGCGAATATCTCGACGTAAGGCTTCTTTGACTACCCGAAGTTTTTTTTGTCGACTTTTTTTCAGATTAGCTTAGCAGTTACTGTAAGATAAATCAGAAATAATTCCAAGACCTCACGGCTGGTACATTCAGTTTATCATCTAGGAGTTCGTAGAGGCTGGGGTGAACTGCTTTGGTGATTCAGTAGGGACCTTCCCAATTGATCCTATTTTTCCGGCACCTCTCTCCATGGTATTGCCGACTACTTTACGCTATACTAGGTAGTCAACAGATCATTGTTTTATGACTCTTGAATTGTAGCAGCAAGAGGCTGCTTGTTGATGGTTTTGAATCTGGATCAGAGCTTGATCTCGATGTGTGTTGATTACGTCGAGCTGTTCTTGTAAAATTTATTTGTTTAGCTCGGGTTTCAGAGTGCATACACTTCACCTTAAGCTTGGTATAGCTGCTTAGGAAGGTATCAAAGCTTCTATCCCGTAGTGTAGATAGAAACATGCCCATAGAACCCTTGGAACTTCTAACGACCATGCTTCTTTCTTAAAAATTAAGTGTATCTTAATGTTACATAAGATCCGCTTATTCATTGCCTAGGCCTGTTCATTCCCATGCGGGTAATACGGGGCGAGGTATTCAGTTTGATTTACTAGAGTTCACAGAATGCTATGAAATTCTTGAAACTGAAATGAGGTATTGACAGCGTGCGGGTTACGGTTTATTTCAAAGCAACCAATCTATCAAATTAACCTACGAACTACTTTTGCCAAGAGAGGTCTAGTTATAGTACTTAGGGATCGAATCAACATAGAGCGAGCGCACACAATAGATTTCCGAGTTCTATAAGTAAATCTAGGCAAGCTATAAATAGAAGGTTTGTGTGAGGGTTTTATTCCAAAAAGAAAATTGTCTAAATAAGTTAACTGATTCAAATATATTGAATAGGATGCATAGAATTATGAATATGCAAGGACCTTATTCACAATCCAACCCTCTCTCATTCCAACTCTCGTATGCGAAGAGAGGAGTCGACCGTCGATCGACGGCTAAGGCCGAGTGTCGATCGATGGTTATCGAACAGGAAGTTCGTCTGCTAGGTTAACTAAACCAGCTCTCGCATGTATCTAACAACATAGCTCAATGTAATTAATTCTGGCACAGAACTTACCCTCATAGTTATCTATGTCATAGGTTCAGGTTTCTAGTTAGCTACTTTAGAACACAAGCATTAAACACAATTCCAAAGTTAATATCTCTTCATCCTAGCAATCCTATTTTTTGGCTAATTCATCAATACCATAATGAACCCTAGGTCTAACAAGAGAACTACATCAATATAATCATAGAAGTCATGATAAACTGAATAATAGAATGCATAGAATAGATAATGGGTTACCAATACAAATCCCTAAAGGAGTTCAGATCTTCTCCCCAAAACTACTAAGAAACTAAAAGCTGTAAATAATACTTTGCTATGAAATCTCTGTGTCTTTGCCCAAACTATGGCAAAACCCTTATAAACTAGGTCAAAACTCGAACAAGGGCATTTTTGTAATTTTTCTTGACTTGGGCTTGAAGTCGGCCAATAACTTTGCGAGTAGACCGTCGATCGACAGCAAGTGTGCATCGTCGATCGATGGTAAGGCTTGACCTCGACTCTGACTTAGCTGATTGTGAACAGCTACTGGATATCTTCTCTGAATACTCTAGCAAGCTCCATTATCTCCATAATGCTCCACAACGTACCTTGACTTGAAAAGACTCTAAAATACAGTCTAGACATACATAGAAGACTCCAAATAGGGTCCAAATGATAGTCTTAAACTGGTAAATAACAAGGTATATCAACTCCCCCAAACTTAAAATTTTGTTTGTCCTCAAGTAAAATAAAGGTAGGATGTGGAAGAGGTTTGAAAAGCGGGGACTCACATGATACAAAAGCATAACTATCACCCTACTATATCACAGCCACATCAGTAATGTACGTACCCCTTGCTTCCAACAATGTGTGATCATTCCTTTGAATTAAAATAATGGGGTCATCTGTAATGTACCTACCCCTCTGCATCTCAGGAAATCATCTCAATCTTTTCTATTATAGATCATGAGAAGAAAGAGAGAAAGGAAATATGAAATAACAACCTAGTACATGATAAACTTGCAAAAGGAATCCGATCCGATTTATACCAAACCCCAAAGCAAGCAAATTAGTCAATATTAGGTTGGAGATCAGCTTTGGTTCCTTCAGACTTTCTCAGTAAGTGTGATCTAATGGTAGGATGATTCACTTTGGAATCTCTAGTAATCTTTGCAATCAACATGTCTAAGAATGGTCCTAAAGTATGGTTAGTCAATAAATAAGTTGTTGTCGTAACCCCCTTCTTGACTCTATAAACACAATTTGAAAAACTTAATAGATAAAATCTCAAAATAGATAAAAGCATCAGCGAATCTCCCCCAGACTTGAATAACCATGTCCCTAGTGATATCTCATCAGGATTGGTTAAAAAATTTAAAGCATAAGTAAAAGGTTGAGAGAAAGTTGAGGTTACCAAACTCCGTAAGGAGTGTCGGCCGATGGTGAGTGTTGAGTGTCGACCGATGGTAAACCATCCAAGCTGTCGACCAAAGGTGAAGTGATGGTGTCGACTGATGGTGGTGTCGACCGATGGTGGTTTTAAACTGTTCTACTCTTCCTTTGAAAACCTAAAGTAATTAGATAAAAACCATAATTAGTAACTAGATAATGAAAAAAAAACTTAAACACAGTGGATTACCTCCCACTCAGCGCTTGGTTATAGTCTTAAGCTCGACGTTTTGATTTTTGGACTAGGAAGGTAAGTAATAAACCAATGTGGAAAGAAAGTATCCACATACTCATTGCTCATCCCAAACCATGCACTGAGTAAAACCAATATGGAAAACAAGTATCCACATACATCCTCATCTGCTCTAGTTTGCGGATTTTCCATCTTCCTCTTAGTAAATGCCAATCTGCCCATTCTGCCTTCAAGTGCATGAATGCGTCTCGTCAGCATGTTAAGTCTGGCATATGTGGGCTCTGGAATATCCTCCAAACTCCGGTTGATACTTTCCCTCATCAAATCCTGAGAAAGGTAAACTCCATCAAGCTTTTCTTTTAAGTGGTCATCTATTACTAGACTTTGCCCAGATGTTGCGTTGTGACTATTGATCGATGCCCAACTGTTGCCGTCGATCGATGCTGAACTTACTGTTGGAGTCAAAATCGGTTACGACGGAATGAAAAGTCTGAAACCTACCGGGAAAATACGTTATTTGTGCAGGAAAGAGATAATACCTCAAAAAGGGAAAACATATCCCCAAATGGTAATACGACGAAACGACTAGAGGACTCGATCATCTAACTCTTCGGACAAAGAAGATGCCGAGCAAGACGTACAGCTTGTCGAACCAGCAAATCAAGCCATATGGGCCGACCAACTTGCGAGTTGGTTGGTCCAAACCGTCCAACTCGCCCGTATGGCGGGTTGGACTACGGGCGAGTTGGACAGCAAGGACCGACCAACTCGCCCGTATGGCGAGTTGGATATGGGCGAGTTGGACGGCAAAGACCGACCAACTCGCCCATATGGCAACTTGGGCAAGTCCAACTCGTCATACGAACGAGTTGGAAGGCTCATACCGACCAACTCGCCCGTATGGCGAGTTGACGGTCCGACCAACCAACTCTCCATACGGGCGAGTTGGGTGGCACGAGCAATCCGATTCGCTCGTTCCTCAAGACGGATCAATCAATCCATTTTCACCTTGTCCCGTTAACTGCCTCTCTCGATACTTGATCGAACTTACCTTTGTTCCGTCTCGATTAGGATTGACATTGGAACTTTACCGAAAGAACTCTTTTTCTCAAGAAAGGATCGGATAAATCGAATGAGATGGTAACGGTTAACTAAACACCTAGAATCATACATCCCATATATAAGATCCAAACTCTCAGATGATGTCGTTTAGCAATGCATTTTTGATATAATCGTAGAAACGCCTAAGTCGGAAAATGGCCCGATGCGGTATAAAACTCGGCCCAAGACCCACTCGCGATTTTACCTAAAGTCAAGCCCAAACTTTTTGCCGGTTTATCTTTTATTTTGCAGGAAGGGATAAATGTTAAGTTCCCAACTCACAACGGGATTCCCGTAATTTGGGGCTGCCAGAAGCAGTCGAGATGCTGCTTCCTGGCCGAGCACAAGCTAAGACAAATCACGAACAGCGCGACGACAAAAGGCCAAGCGCCGGAAGATAGCCCAGGCGTTAGCCGCAAGTATTTCGGGCAAAGATAACCCAGAACCGTCGATCCTAGCAACAGCCAGCGAACAACCAGTTCCAGCGGCCGATGCGTCCATCCCATCAAAAAAAGACAAGTACAATGGAAGACATCGACTCAGTAACTGACGCAGTCGACACAAACACGACAGCCGAGTAAACAGACTCGCCCAAATGAACAGAACTACGAGATGGCTTGATCCTCGAAAGAGGTACGTAGACAGCTCGCCAAAAGACGAGTTCAGCTACCCCCCTCTCTAAAAAAGGGGGGAGAGTGGGTACATATACGAACACTCGTATACTCGCACATTAGGAAACAAAATTTTGATGCATTGTACTTAAGATTTTTAAAACTTCTTCGACATTTAAGACTTCTTTATAAATTTGTAAATTGCCTATCATCTGCAAAATAAAATCATTCTGCCTTGAAACGGATCAACTCAATACCATCTTATCTTGGTCCAGTCATCAACTCCCGACTAAAGCACGAGATCCTGGTTCCCTAAGTTCAAAGCATTACTTACGCAAAGTGAGTTTTTGAAAAAAAAATAGGCGAGACGTCGTCTGAATTTTCGAGAATACACTCCCAGTCAAATCGCAACTACAAAAACACTCGGTGATTGTCCTCGCCGAGCACTTTAGTCATCTTAAAAAAACGCACCCAGGTCCGACTTAAGGACAGATCCTCTCACATCCGACTAGGATAAACAACGCGCTATAAAAGAAATCCAAAATTTTGGTCAGCACCTTCGGGAGACTTGAAAACTGTCCCCGAAGAGATGCTCGACTCTGACCAGACAAGTCATATAAGGAGAACCTATCGCGGAGTTTAAATCGGAATAGAGTCAGGTTAAAATAGAAAACACGCAAAACGAAAGCCGATTAGTCATCGCAAAGCCTTAAACCGAAAGTAAACCTAGGTCTTGCCTTAATCCCAACACACTAGTCTCTAACGTCTCAAGGCATGATGTCAAAAGATACAAAATCCTAAAAGAATGTCTCTTCATCCGTATCTAAACATTCCTGAAACCTCGAAAACTCCTCGAACATCTCGCACGAACAACAAATAGGATGATCCGCAAAAAAGGGAGGAAGTCGAGATGACAACTCGAGTTTTCTTTCTACACTAAAACAAATCACAAACATCTTTATGAAAACACCCACTTCTCATAACATACATTGTTTGCATAAGATTTAATAAAATATAGGGATTCAAGACCATACCCGGCCAATATCGCGACATACGACCACATTCGGCCGACAAATGAACGAAACAGAAAAGTACAATAATATAAAGAGAAGCATTCTCGAATCAGTCGAAACCTCGCGATTATTCATCAAAATTAAGCACCTAGTCATCGATCTACCGAGCGAATAATCGTTGACATCCAGAGGAGTCGTCGGCTGGTTTACCTCACCCGTCTCATCGGCATTACCCACCTCGGCATCCACCGTGTCAGGAGAAGCAGGAACCAGGTCCCACTGTTCCCAAATCCTCTCTTCTATCTGAGGAATCGCAAAGTCTATATCCCTCTTATTCATGCGCCCGGTCTGCCTCGCATATTCAGCATCAAACGAATAATCAGGAGCCTGCGTAAGGTATAGCCCGCCCACGGCGCCGTGGCACTCGGGATAATCCCAAAGTCCCAGTAGCCCTTCGTAAGCTCCTCGAACTCATATGAGATCTTTTCGCGATGGGTTTTCATGACCTCGGCCATTTCCCTCTTCCCTCGCCTGTAGGCACGACGAACCTCCATCGCGACCAATTCCCTCTCACGACGACGGGAACTTTCCAGCTCATCTCTCAAACGAGAAATCTCTCTATTGGATGTCTCGGCCCTGAACTGAACCATGCGTGCCTCCTGACAGCTCGCGTCAAGAGCTCAGTTCATCATAAGGAGACCCTGCAAAATGTCTCGAAGTCAAGAAAAAAATTCTTCCCTCAAAAAGGAACAGTAAAAACTTACCTTATTGACCATCCGCGATGCTTAGGCAAACTCCAGGGTCTCGCTAGATCCACCTGCGCCCGGAGGATAATCAAAACCAAGAAGCTCATCGAGATCGTCCCGTTCGCCACTACTTCCGCCTACCTGACTATTAAGGAAAACCCTTAGTATATTATCGGAGGAGCACCGATCGTTAGCCACTTCATCCTCTACAACGATGTCTTTACGATTCATCAGTCTTTTTTCTCTCGTGGGAGCCGTGCACGGAACAAATCCGTCCATGGACGCCTCTGATCCTTCCTCAATCGGTAGGTCTGGCCGGTGCCAAGAACGATGGAGGGCAACGGCACGACGGACCCTTTTCAGGCTAAACGTTGCCCAAAAACACAAACAACCGTGAAGCAAGTCTTGGATGGTAGACAGACCATCCGGACTCAGAGGAAAATGATTGGTCTCTGGAAACGAAAAGTAAACAAAATATATTAGAAATCAAACTTCAGCAAAACAAAACGGTGGGGGGAGAGAAAAAGGGGCTACACTTGGCCAAGGATACCTTTTAGACCTCATCTAGTCCTAAAGACGGAGAGGCTGCTTGCTTCTACAGATGCATCGTCGACATGGACAAAAAAGAAGAGCTTCCGCCATTCGTGATAGGTCGACACAAATTCGCTTATAATCGTCATCCCTGTCCGACACCTCAACTGAATAATGGACGACTTCCCGAGTAGCTCAAGCAAATCTTCAAGATGTTTGGCGTCGAGGGTTATACCCAGCTCGTAACACAGCACGAGGATCCCGACAATATGTTGTAGACCGCACTGGTTTATTTGACTAATCAATATCTTTGAACGATCGAGAAGTTATGCTACTTCTCATAACATACACTGTTTGCATAGGAGTTAATAAAATATAGGGATTCAAGGCCACCCCCGGCCAATCCCGCGACATACGACCACATTCGGCCGACAAATGAACGAAACAGAAAAGTACAATAATATAAAGAGAAGCATTCTCGAATCAGTCGAAACCTCGCGATTATTCATCAAAATTAAGCACCCAGTCATCGATCTACTGAGTGAATAATCGTTGACATCCAGAGGATTCGTCGGCTGGTTTACCTCACCCGTCTCATCGGCATTACCCACCTTGGCCTCCATCGTGTCGGGAGAAGCAGGAACCAGGTCTCAATGTTCCCAAATCCTCTCTTTTATCTGAGGAATCGCAAAGTCTATATCCCTCTCGTTCATGCGCCCGGTCTGCCTCGCATATTAAGCATCAAACGAATAATCAGGAGCCTGCGTAAGGTATAGCCCGCCCACGGGGCCGTGGCACTCGGGATAATCCCAAAGTCCCGGTAGCCCTTCGTAATCTCCTCGAACTCATACGAGATCTTTTGGCGACGGGTTTTCATGACCTCGACCATTTCCCTCTTCCCTCGCCTGTAGGCACGACGAACCTCCATCGCGACCAATTCCCTCTCACGACGACGGGAACTTTCCAGCTCATCTCTCAAACGAGCAATCTCTCTATTGGATGTCTCGGCACTGAACTGAACCATGCATGCCTCCTGACAGCTCGCGTCAAGAGCTCGGTTCATCATAAGGAGACCCTGCGAAATGTCTCGAAGTCAAGAAAAAAAATTTTCCCTCAAAAAGGAACAGTAAAAACATACCTTATTGACCATCCGAGACCCTTAGGCAAACTCCAGGGTCTCGCTAGATCCACCTGCGCCCGGAGGATAATCAAAACCAAGCAGCTCATCGAGATTGTCCCGTTCGCCACTACTTCCGCCTACCTGACTATTCAGGAAAACCCTTAGTATATTATCGGAGGAGTACCGATCGTTAGCCACTTCATCCTCTACAACGATGTCTTTGCCCTTACGATTCATCGGTCTTTCTTCTCTCGTGGGAGCCGTGCACGGAAAAAATCCGTCCATGGACGCCTCTGATCCTTCCTCAACCGGTAGGTCTGGCCGGTGCAAAGAACGGTGGAGGGAAACGGCACGACGGACCCTTTTCAGGCTAAACATTGCCCAAAACACGAACGACCGCGACGCAATTCTCGGATGGTAGCCAGACCATCCGGACTCGGAGGAAAATGATTGGTCTCTGGAAATGAAAAGTAAACAAAATATATTAGAAATCAAACTATACCATACCGAAACGGGGGGAGAGAAAAAGGGGCTACACGTGGCCAAGGATACCTTTTAGACCTCATCTAGTCCTAAAGACGGAGAGGCCGCTTGTTTCTACAGACGCATCGTCGACATGGACAAAAAAGAAGAGCTTCCGCCATTCGTGATAGTTCGACACAAATTCGCTTATAATCGTCATCCCCGTCCGAGGCCTCAACTGAATAATGGACGACTTCCCGATTAGCTCAAGCAAATCTTCAAGATTGTTGGCGTCGACGGTTATACCCAGCTTGTAATACAGCACGAGGATCCCGACAATATGTTACGCTACATCCTCGGGAATAGGAAACCACAAATGACATTGCGTCAAGTAAAGTAACCCTCAGGCGAAAACTCAGCAACCTCTCCAGCCTCCGGAAGACAAAACTCGACCGATTCAGGAACTCGAGAGTGGCTCTGGATGGTCTCCAGCCCATTCGGACAGGTTTTCCTTGGACAACCCTCTATGGGGTGGGCTTGAAACCAAGGCAAGGCCCACATGCCAGGTCTGGGGGGTTTCACGTCTCCCCTGGCCGCCCAATACGCCTCGGCTTCTTCAGGGTCGACCGAGTGATCCGAGAATTCTGCTTTTGGTACAGCGTCGTTGCATTGCAAGCTGGAACCATCGGGGACATAACGGTCTTCGCGAGACTTTGAGGAAACCTTTCTTCTCGAAGACATAACTTTCTTTTTATCAAAAGAATGAAAGATAACTCCACATACGTATAGAAGAAAAGATTCACTATTTCACCTTCAGGCTTTGGACATCGGATTCCACATAATTCATCCAATATGCTTGAAAACGCTCGCAAGAAGATCGTAGTTCTGACGAGCTGGGGGCTAACTGTTGGGGTCAAAATTGGTTACGACGGAATTAACGTCTGAAACCTATCGGGAAAATACGTTCTTTGTGCGGGAAAGAGATAATGCCTCAAAAAGGGAAAACATATCCCCAAACGGCAATACGACGAACCAAATAGAGGACTCGATCATCTAACTTCCTCACCCGATGTTTTATTTGGAGTTGGTCAGTCCTTGCCGTCCAACTGCCTCACCCAATGTTTTATTTCTGAAGAGATTCCCTGATTCGTTGGCGATAGCTAGTATGTATGTGATATCGTCCTTGGACACATTGAGAATCCTTCCATCCATTTACTGTGCATAAACATTTGGGTCTCTCATGATTCCAAAATAATTTGGTCTGAGGTAGCCATAATCGTCATTGCATCCTGTTGGGTTGTCATCAATCGACGGCATAGAGCCACCGTCGATCAATGCTTCATTCCAGCTTCCATAGAGCCCCGAAAATTTCCAAGTCTCTTCGAGTGCAAAGGCATGGTACTCGACTGCTTCTTCTTCAAGGTAAGAATCATCGTACTCTTGGTTGTTAGGTTCTAGCATCTTCTCACAGTATTGTAGCCCTATGTAGACTATCTCTTCTTGATTGTCTTGGTCGTTTTGATATGTGGTGTAACGTCAACCAATGGTGGATAGTGAGTATCGATTGATGCTAAAGGGTGGGGTCCATGCTGGTTCTGGTTGAAGTCACCGTCAACCGATGCCAAGGGTTGGGTGTCAATCGATGTTGTGTCCACAGGCTTGTCGTCTCGATCGTATTTTCAGAATCATGTAGCAATTAAACCTAGATCATCACCCAATTCTATCTGAGTAGCCTTGTTCTTGACTTTTACGAGTTCATAAAAGTTGTATGGATCAATCAAGGATATATACAACATGTTTGTCTTCATGTCGCAGATAGCTCCGACTGTTGCCATGAACGCTCTTCCAAGGAGTAAGGAAGAGTTCCAATCAAACTTTATGTCCATCACATGGAAGTCTACTGGAACTAAGGCATTGTGAATCTGCACTGGGACGTCTCTGGCTATCCATCCTGAATTCACTTTGGAGCAATCACAAAGGTGAATGAATCACTAGAAGGCTCCACTTTCAGGTTTAGCCTCTCTGCCATCACTCTAGGCATGATACTAACTGCTGATCCAGTATCGCAGAGGGCGTTAGGATATTCGTGACCTTTGACAAAACATGGGATCACAAATTTCCCAAGGTCACTTTTCTTCTTGAGAGTAGTCCTATGCTTCATCTTCTCTTTGAGGTCATCGAACATGCGCTCTATGTCCTTTTCGGTTTCCTTGGATTCCCTGAAAAACATCCACAATCTATGAGTATAATATGCTTCATTGAATTGAGTATCTAAAGGAATTTTATAAACTCTTTTGGCAAAGCCATCCATCTCTTTGTCAGTTGCTTCTTTGCGAAGACGCTTGAGAATCTTCTGCTTCCTTCTGGAGTGTCTTTCTTTTGTCATAGGTTCAGGTGTATTGGCGTTGGGTTCCTGATTCTCCATCCTCGAAGGTATGAAAAATATGCTGGCACTCAAACTTGGTAACTGAATCGGTTCTGTTTTTGGGGGCTGTCGATCGATGCTGCTTATCGCCGTCTATCGACGTTGGAAGATTCACATGAGGCAACTCATTCTGAAGGTTCCGTCGATCGACAATCAGGTTTGGGTGTGGATCGACACCAATGCGAACTCCCGAAATACATGGCACTTTCTACACAAAGATCTCCTTCTTGCAGCTGTTCTCTCTTCACCTCTTGCCAAAAGTATTCACTTATCAATGCATTGACATATTGCTTTTGTCTAGCTTCCCTTTTCTCCTTAATCAAGGCCTCATGTCTCTGAATGGCCTCAATTGTTTGGACCACTTGATTCTCTAACTTCTTGGCATGAGTGTTGAGGTTCTCAAACTTGGTGTTGAGGTTCTCAAACTTGGTGTTGAGGTTGGTGTACAGCAAATCTATCTTCCTATTGAATTTCACAGTCATCTGTTGTTGCTGCTCCAGTATCATATCAACCATAGCTTCCAATTTTCTCTCTTGAGGCTTCTGCTTCTACGAATTCGGATTGTAGTTACTCATGTTGCCACCATAAGAGTTCTTGTTGTAGCCTGGATTTTCTGGTCTCTGATAATCGTTTCCACCAACAAAATTCACATCCTCTTCCTCGTCTTCTTCTTCCAGGGCTTTCACTTCGTGCTTCTTGAGATATTTCTGAACACTGTCTAATTTTGCCTTGACTTCATCTATCTTTTCCCTGCTCAAAGATGAAGCTGATTTCTTCGTCTCATAGTTAGTTTTCTTGGTGCTATTGGTAGACGCCACGTTCTCAATATGCCTTGTTGCTTCTTCTGGACTTCTAGTGCTGAAATTTCTTTCACTACCTGTGTATAAAGCCATCTGGTATTGCAGATCAATACCTCTGAAGAAAGGGCTAAGTAGTTGCACTTCAGTGAAACCGTGGTTTGGGCAGTCTCTCTGGTAGGACTTGAATCTGAACCAAGAGCTTCTGAATGATTCCCCAGGCTCCTGTGTGAATGAAGCGATCCTGCTCCTTAAGTCTCTACTCGGGCATCATCAAAAAAATTGTGCATGAATGCATTCTTGATGTTTGTCTAGGATGTCAGAGATCCTAGTGGTAGTTTCTTAAGCCAATGTGAAGCATCTCTAGAAAGTGAGTACTTCAAGAGCTTGCAGAATAAATAGTCTTCAGGGACTCCATTGGCCTTAATAGCAGATACTAGATCCTCAAATCGGTCCAGGTGATCCATCGGGTGCTCATGTCGCAATCCATGGTAGGATGTCTGCACAACAAGTGCGAAGAAGGATGGTTTGATCTCAAAATCAATCATCTATAAAGTTTGAGGATTTATAGCGGATTTATTAGCATATATTTGGTCTGAACGATTGTAGTATTTCAGTGTCCATTGAGTAGCTTGGGCGGCAGCTTCAGGTTGAGCTGCTGCAACGTCTACTTCTGTTTTAGGGATTACAATTCCCTGCTCGTCAATTATCTGACTTGTTGTGTTACCCAGATTACCTTCAAGGTCATACAGGTCTCCTCTCCAATCTCGAACCACAACAAAAGTCGCAACCATCTTTCGAGAGATACCATCGTTCGAATCCGTATGGGCACTGTCGATCGATGTTGATATGTGAGCATCGATTAGCGGTCGAGTGATACTGTCGATCGATGCTAGTCGCATCTTTGTGCGGATGGAACGTTCGATTGCAACGGGTCTGAGAAGAGTAATTCCTGGTTCTCTTTCCCTCTGATACTGATCGGCATGCACCTGAAAGATAAGAAAAAAAAAGAAACTGTCAGTAACTTGCAATACAAAAACAAGCCTAGACTAAACCCTAGAAAATAAATCTAATGGTGATCCTTGTTCCCCGGCAACAGCGCCAAATTTGACTCCGTGCGGGTTAAGGTTTATTTTAAAGCATGCAATCTATTAAATTAACCCTACGAACTACTCTTGCCAAGAGAGGTTTAATTATAGTACTTAAGGATCGAATCCACAGAGAGCAAGGAACACAATAGATTTAGGAGTTCTAAAAGCTAAGCTAGGCATGCTACATATAGGAGGTTTGTGTGAGGGTTTTGTTCCAAAAAGTAAATTGTGTAAACAAGTTAACTGATTCAAATATGGAAAAGATAGATCTAGGGTTCCAGGCAAGTAAATTATAGTGAATAGGATGCAGAGAATTATGAATATGCAAGGACCTTAATCACAATTCGACCCCCTCTCGTATGCGAACAGAGGAGTCGACCGTCGATCGACGGCTAAGGCCGAGTGTCGATCGATGGTTATCGGACATGAATTTCGTCGGATAGGTTAACTAAACCAGCTCTCGCATGTACCTAACAACCTAGCTCAATGGAATTAATTTTGGCACATAACCTACTCTCGTAGTTGTGTATGTCCTAGGTTCAGGTTTCTAGTTAGATACTTTAGAACACAAGCATTAAACACAATTCCAAAGATGGATATCTCTTCATCCTAGCAATCCTATTTTTGGGCTAATTCATCTATACCATAATGAACCCTAAATCTAACAAGAGAATTACTCAGACATAATCATAGAAAGCATGATATATTGAATAATATAATGCATAAAATAGACAATGGGTTTCCAATACAAATCTCTGAAGGAGTTCAGATCTTCTCCCCAAAACTACTAAGAAACTAAAAGCTGTAAATAATACTTTGCTATGAAATTTCTGTGTCTTTTCCTAAGCAATGGGAAGACGCTTATAAACTAGGTGAAAACTCATTCAGGGTCATTCTTGTAATTTGTCTTGACTTGGGCATGAAGTCGGCCAATGACTCTGCGAGTAGACTGTCGATCGACAGCAAGTGTGCACCGTCGATCGATGGTCAGGCGTGACCTCGACTCTGACATAGCTGATTGTGAACAGCTACTGGATATCTTCTATGAGTGCTCTAACAAGCTTCATTATCTCTATAATGCTCCAAAACATACCTTCTGAAAAGACTCTAAAACACAGTCTAGACATACATAGCAGACTCCAAATAGGATCCAAATGATAGTCTTAAACTGAAAAATAACAAGGTATATCAGATATGTTTTATGTAACTATCTAATAGGCGGCCCATGGCAGTAAATGATGTTCTGCCACACAAAGTCACGCACTTCAAGATTCTCCATTTTATGGTAGCCTTGGGTCTCGATCCATTTGGTATAATAATCGGTCAAGATGAGCAAGTATTTGAGTTTCATTGGTCTTGAGAGCACCAACGGTACTATTATATCCATCGACCACTTTATGAACAGATAGGGGGAAGATATGGACGATAACAGCTCCGTTGGTATATGGACTATTCGCGCATGCTGACATTTTTCACACTTGATGGAGTATGCCTCGTAGTCCTTAGCCATAGTAGGCCAGAAATATCCTTTTAATGTGAAGGGAGAGGGTTCATTCTTCATATTGGAATCCACATCAGCCATCATGCATTTGCTTCATGATTGTTAGGGCTTCCTTGCCGTGTACACTGGCAAATTAAGGCTCCGCAAAGGTAAATTCACTACTGGAAATAAGGGTTTTAATAGCACCCCTAAAACGCTATCATC